>QRDG01000369.1:1105801-1320285 GCA_012064385.1 Puccinellia tenuiflora
CCTCAATCCACTGTAACTCGGCGATATTGCCATATAGTGAATTATAGCAGCACGTAGGATCTCGCCACCGACGTGAGATCCGAAGCTGGGTAAACTCGTGTCCATGGAGCCGGAATCCCCAACTCCAAAACCCCTCTCTCTACCTAGCTCGATGGCACCCCTGCCGCGGCTAGATTCGACAATACCACGACAGCATCTGACTGGCAGCTTGGGGTAATACACTGACTGAGGAACCTAAATCATAGAGAGCTGTGAAGGTTCTTTTTCCAACCACACAGGGGATACTGAAACTCCCTGGGTCTCCTAACTTTTTGGGCAAGTTGTTTTGGATAACTGCACTGCATTCTTCTATCAAAGCAACTATCTCAGGATCTTCTATACTTCTTTTCTTGGTTATCAGGTCCTTGAAGAATTTGGCATACAGAGGGATGTGCAACACTGCATCAAGGATGGGGATTGTAATTTGCACTTCCTTCATTTGTCTCCAGGAACTTGGCATACAGCTTTTCTTCCTTAGTTTTTTCCAATCTTGAAGGGAATGGGATCTTCTGAACTAAAGACTTCTCAACCCTTGGTACTGCTACTGGTTCTTGAGGAGGATCCCTCGAGAGGCTTTCCTCTCGAGGCATTTCTTCCTCGCGGGGCAAATTTTCCTCGCGAGGCATTTTCTCCTCGCGAGGCGAATTTTCCTCGTGAGGCATTTTTTCCTCGCGAGGCATTTTTTCCTCGCGAGGCCTCCTTGGTGGGGCTACATAGGTGACAGTTGGAGGTGTCTTCAGAATGGGTTCAGTGTTTATTCCACTTCTACAGGTGACAGCATCTACTGCTTCAGTAGTGGTAATTGCACCACATTGCTTAGGGTTCTTCTCTACCTGAGCAGGTAGTTTGTTTTCTGTCTGATTTCCCTGGGTATTGGAGATTCCAGCTGTAAGCTGCTGCATTGTCTTGTAAAATATTTCAGACTGCATCTTCATTGTTTCTTGCATTCCACTGAACATTTCTTTTTGCAAACGCATCATTTCACTGATTTCAGACTGGCTACTGCTTGAAGAGGCATTTTGCTGAGTTGCTTGGTGAGGATGCTGCTGTGGCTGCTGCATATGGCCTTGAGGTCTGAAATTCTGCTGAGATGTTGAGGCATAGTTCTGTGGAGCTGCCTGAGGGTAACTTGGTGGGGCTGCACTCTTGTAGGACAGGTTTGGATGATGTCTCCAAGCAGGGTTGTAGTTCTGAGAAAAGGGACCTTGATTCTGGGCATAATTCACTTCAGCTACTTGGTTTCCAAGATTTTCAAACAAGGAACACTCCTGAGGTGAGTGACCTTCATTCCCACAAATCACACAAGCAGATGATACTTGATTCACTGGCACAATTGCCTTGCTATTTTTCTCTTGCATGAGCTGAGAGAACTGGTTGGTAATGTTGTCCAGCTTAGCTTCCAAATCATTCTGGCCACTTAACTGAATTTCTAACTGTTGGTTAGGATGCACTGTCCTTTCATTGGTCCAAGAAAAATTGTGGGATGCCATACTTTCAATCAATGTTGTGGCTTCATCAAGAGTCTTGTTCATAATTCCACCACCAGCTGCTGAGTCAACAAAGGCTCTGGTTTGGGATGTTAAACCCTTGTAAAATGTCTGCAAGATCAACCACTGTTCCTGACCATGGTTAGGGCACATTCTGATCAATCCTTGATATCGCTGCCAAGCGTCATACAAGCTTTCCCCTTCATATTGAACAAATCTGGTAATCTTGTCTCTGCACTTAGCTGCTTTGGTGGGAGGGAAGTATTTCTCAAAGAATGCTTGCAACAAATGCTTCCAAGTGTCTCTGCAGTGTATTGGCAATGCATGAAACCACATTTTAGCAAGGCCAGACAGAGAAAATGGAAACAACTGCATCCTTATAGCCTCTGGGGGTACTCCATTATGCTTCAGGGTGTTGCAATACTCAAGAAAATTTCTGATATGTTCATGAGGACTCTCCAAGGTGCTGCACCATATTAATTAGTGCTGGCTTGATCTCCCAGTTGTTTGCCTGGATGGCAGGCATTACAACATCTGTATTTGCCAACTGATCTTTGGGAATCCATAAATCTATCAACTTTTGGTCACCCATACTAATAACTGACTGTCTCTCTTCTTGATCTTCTACGGAGGACACTGATGCTACTCTTCTTCTTGCGAGAAAAAGTTCTTTCTGGTTCTGGATCAAATTGGGCTAAAGGTGAATCTTCAGATGTCTGCATACACGAGCTCACCAACCTGCACGAAGGAGATCATGTTTTCACTGCACACAAGCACCGACAAGAACTTTATCAAGGGTTAGTGAACTAAATCCCCCAATAACCATTCTAGATGCAAGATTAAGAGACTAAAAAGTAACAAAACAAACGGATTTATCATGGAGGTGAACTACGAGGAAAGAAACACAACCAAGGCTACTATACTCTGAAAAGAAATCAATATTTGATCCCCGGCAACGGCGCCAGTTTTGATCGGTTGTGGTTTAGGGGGGTTTTTGTCGTTCTCTCCACAGGGATCAAAATCTATTGGTGCTTTTCCTTTCTAGAAGCTTGGAACAACGAAAAGGTGGGATGGTGTTTACGGATCTAGACTAGGTCTTGCGGATCAAGCAAAAGAAATTAGAACGGTGACAGCAAAGGGGGGCTAAGGAAGATTGTTTCACGAACAGCAAAAGGGAGGCTAAGGAAGATTGTTTCACGGACAGCAAAGGGGAGGCTAAGGAAGGGTGTTTGAACATATAACATAAACAGCAGCAAAAAGGGGGCTAAGGAAGAGTTCACAAGCAACAAGGTCACAACACGATTATAAAGTTCATACAAACAGAGCGATTCAGAGAGTTACAGAGAGATTTCACCGAAGGGTTTGCAGGGGATCAAACAAATTCGTTGCGGCGACAGCGGAGGAAGCAGAGGCGGGAGGCTAAGGAAGATACAGACGAAGGAGAAGCAAGGAAGTAGACAGGGACAGATACGGATCAAGGGCTTCTTCTTTCCTCTCGTTCCTCGTGGATCATCTTCGCCGTTCTTCTCCAAAGTTCTTCCTAGTTCTTGTGTTCTTGATCGGGGTGGAGTGGTTGGTTGGATCTCGGATCTGGTGGAGTTGTTGGTGGTGAATGGCGAATTGTGAATCCTTTCTTCTTGGCTAAGGAAGCCGCTTTATAGGCACTGCGGAAATGGCGAGAGGGCCTCGGCTACGGAAGTGGCGAGGGCCGCGGTCGATGGCGTGGTTGGTGGCGAGGCGGGAACTTTCGCCATCGCTTTTCAGCTTTTTGCACGGACGCACATGGGCTGCTCCCTACTTTATCACCTTTTTGACTCTTCTGGTTTCTTCTCCTCCAAGATGATCAATTCCCTCCTCGCTGATTCAAACTCGCGCGCAGCACATGGGAGAACCATTCGCTAACTCCTCTTCTGGCTTCAAGGGGCTCCCTCGCGAGGTGGCACCCTCACGAGGCATTCATCCTCGCGAAGCAAATCCTCGCGAAGCAAAACCCTCGCGAGGCCTTTTTCCTCGCCAAGCGACATTTTGAGTTGGAGATGGAGAAATATGTGCCTTGGCGCACTGATCTGCAAGAAGTGGATAACTGATGTAAAAAGATTTAAAACCTTGACTGAACTTCACAAATATGATCCAGATTTGGGGTTTTGGACGTCGAAAAGATGTGCATAAATCAGAGTGATCATATATTATATTAGATTGATGGGGTGTACAAGGTGTGCTAATGACGGGTTGCGCAGGAGCGTAGATCAGCTCCGGCGAAAAGTGTCTCCCTAGATTTTCCTCCTAGCCGGCTTTATATATCCATTCGGCTAGGGTTTTACAGGGTGTCCGGGTCGGTTAAGATCTCATCCTACGGCTACAGGTGAAGCTAGGTTACTTGTAGAACAATCTTCATCCTTGCCTCCATCTTCTACCGAACCCGGACCTGAGTCGAGTTGGCCCACCGGGTTGCGGGCTTGGCCTCCCCCTGATGTGATCCTCCGAGTGGGCCGCTGGGCCACCCGGGTCTTGTGGTCCAACCTGCACGTCTGGGCCTACCCGGTTGGGTATTCCCCCATCAAGTAGCCTTATTTAGCTTCATATATTCAATGCACATTCTATATCCTACAACAGTTCTTCGAGGAATGAGTTTATTATTATCATTAGCAACAACAGTCATACCTCCCTTTTTAGGAATACAATGCATAGAACTAACCCATCTACTATCAAAAATAGGATAGATTATACCTGCATCGAGAAGCTTTAATATTTCATTTCTTACCACATCCTTCATTTTTTGATTTAATCTCCTTTCATGATCAACAACAGGTTTTGCATCCTGCTCACGATTGCTAGTATGTTGGTATACGGATGGTGAAATCCCTTGGAGATCATCTAAAGTATAACCAATTGCAGCTCGATGTTTCCTAAGAACTTCCAATAATCGCTTCTCTTCTTTCCCTGAAAGGTTAGAATTGATAATAACAGGATATATTTTCTTTTCATCTAAATATGCATATTTAAGAGTATCAGGAAGAATTTTAAGATCAAACACAGGGTCTCCCTTTGGAGGTGTGGGCATCCCCAGCGACTCCAAAGGCAAATTGTGCTTTAGAATAGCTGGCTGTCTAAGAATACTTCATCGATTTCTTCCCTTTCCTGCATAAACATGTCATTCTCGTGCTCCTCCATAAATTGCTGCAAAGGATCGTCAGGTGGTACAGCAATAGAAGCAATTCTTTCTATGATAAGATCCTCATTAGGCAACTCTTTCTCATAACGATGTCTAGAAAACTTAGAAACATTAAATTGCACAAACACTTTCTCTTTCTTAAAATCTATAACAACACTACAGGTGTTTGAGAAAGGTCTACCAAATATAATAGGGAAATTTTATCCTTAACCAAACCTAAAACAAGGAAATTAGTGGGATATTTTGCCTCACCACATAAGACTTCAACGTCTCTTACAATTCCCACTGGATAGATGACATCTCTATTGGCCAATTAAATTTCCAAGTCAATATCTTCAAGCTCACACGGCGTGATCTCGCGCATTACTTCCTGATAAAGTGAATAAGGAATAGCACTTGCGCTTGCACCCATATCACACAATCCATAATAGCAATGATCACCTATCCTAATAGAAACAATAGGAGTACTAACAATTTTTGCACTTTTATCCTGCCTAACAATGTTAGTGGCAGCCTCACAAAAATAAATAGAACCTCCATCGACATTCTCAGTTACAAGATCTTTAACCAAATCTACTGGAGAGGCAATTTCAATATGTTCATCAGGTTCAAAAACTTTTCTTTCACTTTTATTAAACACACTAGAAATAGTAAAGTGTTCTTTAATTCTTATAGGAAATGGTGGTTTTTTAAAGTGAACATCAGGTAAGACAGACTCAATAGTATGAACTTGTATATCATTATTAGCAAGCATGTCTTTTTTAAAAATATCTTTAAAAGGTTCATGATACTTATTCCATCTTTCTTTGGGAATATTAATATGAGTTGCAAAGGACTTACAAAAATGAAAAACAATTTGACGATCAAGCCCGAACTTAGCACTAAGCATATTAAAACTTTCAGTTTCCACAAAAGATTTAATGCTATCATGCTCATAGTTTATACCTGTTTCTTTACCTTTGTCGATTTCCCAATCCTCAGCATTATGATAGATCCTTTCAATAAGATCCCATTGAGCATTCACCTTTTTGCTTGTAAAAGACCCAAGAGAAGTAGCATCAAGCATATCCTTGTCATGACGTGATAGCCATGCATAAAAATGATTAACAATTATATCATTAGAGAGATCATGATTGGGCATTTGAGCATTAAGGATTTCAATCTCCCCCAAGCTTGAGCAATGCTCTCTCCGTCACGTGGCCAAACATTATAGATATAATTTCTATCTTGATGAATGTTGCGATCCTGCCCTTTTAAAATAGGCCAAGATCCCTGTGTTATTGTGCTTGTCCCTAGATCGAATAGCTAGCACCACTGTTTAAGATGAAATATCATGCATTGTATCAAAATTCTATTACAACGTATGATCCAGAAAAATAATCATTACAAATTGCATAGCCAAAGGCTAGCATATTACAAAGTTCAGCAGCGGAAATAATAAAATAGCATAGAGCCTCATCGTCTTCATGTGCCACAGGCAGACATGTTGGTTGCAGACTCAAAACCCGAAAACGTTCCTTACTCATCATCGGAACAACCTGCAACAGTGCAGCCAAAAATTGGTCAGAACCATTGGAATGGATCTGGCAAGTGATACTTGTGGACTCATAAAGGAAAAACTTTAATTATTCTATATGCATATTTGGCTGGTGGAGTTTGAAGGCTATTTTGCGGAAAGCCAACTTTTTCCTATCTCTTTTCAAAACTCCTTTTCTTCTAGTTGCAAGACAGTATGGCATAAAAACCATTGTCTCCTCTACCCTTGTTCATACTTCAAATTTTACTTGAGAAATTGGAATGTTGAGATCCTCCGTTGACATCCTTGTTCAGCTGCTCATAATTGTCCATAACCGGGGACACGGCTATGATCATCGTTTTACACTCTCGAGAGGTTGTGCACGTTCACCACTTGACTCAATCAACCCATTCTGTCCTTGACCCTCATTTTGTGAAAAGGAAAGGAGAATATTGAGGCGAGACCTTCAGGAAACAGTCCCCTGTTCCTCTGGGCAGACCCATACAAGACATTCATCCGCTGCGAACTGCCGGAATCAGGTTTCTAGAACTTACTTAGTGAAGGCAGAGCCATAGTACCAAGTGGCTGCACTGGAAGCAATCTTCACATGGAGTAACTTCAAATCGCTTTGTTCCTGGGTGGCCGTCCACAAGTGCACATACTCAGGTAACCATGGAAATGGCCCCGAGTAGCCACTCAACTATAAACCTCCATCCCCATACCACATCCACCCAGGTGGTTAGTTAACTTAGTAGAATTTTCATCACCTTTACTTTTATAAAACATTTTCAGCGTAGCAATGCTTATATCTACTAAGTTATTATATAGGTACTAGACACTTAGGAAAATTTGGAGTAATACTAAACAGGTCTGGCATAGCATAGTAATAAAACTTGACATGCAATTCTACTTAGAAAAATTAAACTACAATGCATATCAAAATACTTTAGAAATTTATGCAGTGAGCATCACTTGCCTTTGAAAGTTGTTGTTGCTCACAATCTCTTTTCAACATAGAACGATACTCTCTGTTCAATCTAACCAATATAAACAAACAACAAAGACAACAATACACCAATCAAGAAAACAAACATAACAACAAAAATGGACAACCATAGAACAACAAGGTTCGTGGTCCAAGTTCATCACATAATTCAATATTCAGAAAGAATTATTATAATAAGGTTTAGGTCAAGATCCATGGTTTGCAATTTGAATTTTGGTCAAATTGCAAACTAGGTCAAAGTTTGCAAAACAAGTCACTAAAAGACTTTAAACCAATTTCAACATTTTCATGATGAAATGGTTCAACTAAAATTGTTTTTGGGTCTCTTGGACAAAGGACTTAATTTCAAAACATTTTTCCCAAAAGAAAACAATTAAACAATAACACAAACATTTTAACACTCCCAAAAAGCATAAACACATTAAATAAAAACAGTGACACAAATTGTTTTATAAAATTTTGTAAAAAGTACTACTCGGCAGAGAACAAATAAATAAAACTAAACCAATTGGATTTACTCAAAAATCTATCTTTAAAGTAAAGTTATGCCAAAATTACTCAAATTACACATTTCAAATTTGAATAATATAAACTAAAGAAAAACTGAAAACTAATAGTGCTATAAAATTCTACAGACCTAGAGATTATTCAAAAATATAAAGTTTGTAAAATTTGGCCAAAAGGATAAAAAGTTATGAGGGTTCTAAGATCTAGGGGCTTTTCTGTAAAACTGCCAAATTAAAATATATTCAGGAAAATTCAGAAAATAGACAGGCTACGTGGCAAGCTGTGATTCGCTGAAACCCCTTTGGTTAAGTGATCTAATTAGATCCATCGAATCTAGATTGGACGGATCAAATCGAACCGTACCTGTTCGGTTTAGGGATCTAATCATACACATCGGTTTCAGATCTGACGGTCATGGTTTTAGGGTTCATACCACCGTGGCGGAGGGTTGCCGGAGATGGTGAAGACGGTGGCTCGGCTGCTCGGGTGCGGAGGCCCCGGTCACACCGGTGATGCTCCGGGCTCCGGGAGGTGTCGACAGCATGCGGCGCATCAAGCCGAAGGAGATGAGGGGGTCGGCATCGTCACTCGAGTCTCGATGCGGTGAGGAGGCGTGGCCGGAGCGGCCGTGGCGTCGGTGACCGTCGGGTTAAGGACGCGCTCATCGTTCCGCTGCGAAAAAAATTTGGGCGATGAGTCAAAGTGGTCCGCACGGACATGGGGAAGAGAAAGGGAGAGAAAGCAGGTGGCGGGGACCTTTGCCCTCGTCAGAAACGACCTCGACATGGCGGCGGATGGCGGAACTCCGGTGAGGAATAGTGGCAGCCTTGCGGCACGATTCGAGGCGGAGAAAGAGGGGAACGGAGAGGAGGGCTAGGGCTTTTATAGGGAAGAAACAGGGCAGGGATTAATGGCTTTAATCACGAGAAATCAATGCGAGAAAATTTGGGGCCAAACGGCCGTGGACGCGGTTGTTGCAAGGTTGAAGATGACCTCCTGACAGGTGGGTCCCGCCTGTCAGGTTTTTATTTTTTTCTTTTTCTGTTTTCTTTTATAACTTTTGAAATAGTGCTCCAAATCAAGTCAAATAAATCTGTAAAAAAATTGTAAAATTCAAAATAGTTATTTTAAATACTTTGGAACCTTTTATATAATTTTTCAAAGTTTAAAAAAATCAAATAATGCATAAAGGCTTATTTGACACCTTTATGTCATTTTAATAAATAGGGTTTTATAGTTCCATTTTAAATCAAATAAAATCCAAAAAAAATACTATGAGTAATATCATTTAACATTAAACATGATAAACTCATTTTTATAAAAATCATTTATAATAAATCATTTTATCACATAGGATTTGATTTATCCTTTCAAAAAGAAACCCAATTTAAATATTGGGCTGATTAAAAATTCTAGGGTTTAAATAAGTTATAATAAATATTTTATATCCATAACCTTTTTTTACTTGATGATGTCAAAATAATCTTATATGAAAGGTTTTCTTGATTTTTGGAAACTTTCTTTTTCTAAATAATAAAAGTTTTAAATTTTTGTGATTTTAAAAAATTCCAAAGTTTTGGGATGTTACAATGAAGTTCATGAAGAGGATAAAATTTGGAGTAAAAGAGAGACATAAGCTCTTTCCAATCCATCAAATGAGAATTATCCAGAAGGCTGGCCACTCCAATGCTTTCTCCTTCAGTGATAATGAAAATAATTTACTCATGATTACCTCTCTTGATACACCTGCAATCTTAAATAGCTCACACAATTCTTCAATATAAAGCAAATGATAGCCAGGATGGACAGTTCCATCTCCTGCATAACGATTATTCATAACACGATCAATTATTCCCATAGGAATTTTAAAAGGAATGATTTCAGTTGGTGGAGGACCCTTATCCACCATGGGGATGGTGGGAGAATCACTCCCAAACATCATATTAAGTGAGGAGTGCTCCATAATGATGCAAAGTAACAAACAAAAATAAAAATAGCACTTACAATAAAAGTTTTCCTTACCAATAGCGCTACACTCCGTCGCAACGGCGCCAGAAAAGAGTCTTGATGACCCACAAGTGTAGGGGATCTATCATAGTCCTTTTGATAGGTAATAGTGTCGAACCCAACGAGGAGCAGAAGGTGTTGACAAGTGGATTTCAGCAAGGCTAGAACTAAAGGAAAATATTCATGGGTTTTTGATATAGCAAGCAAATAAAGAACAAGTATATAAAAGGTTGCAACTATTGCTGCACAAAGTGGCCCAATCCTTTTTAGCACAATGGACAAGCCGGTGGTGTTACTTATGATGATCAAAACGTTCCTGAGGACACATGGGAATTTCTACCTATCCATTTTCATTGCACGCCGTTGATTAATCTTCAATGTTTTGATAAGTGTTTTGTGGGTGAACCTATGCTAATGCACCGCCCTTACTTGGACAAATGCATACTTGTGATTAAACCTCTTGCAAGCATCCGCAACTACAAAAAAGTAATTAAGATAACAACCAAACCACAACTTTAAACTCTGGGATCCTACACACCCTAGTGCACTAGTTTGCGAACTGGGGTTCAGGTTTCTGTCAATCCGGCAACCCTACCATAAGAAAACTAAATACACCATGCATTCCCCTAGGCCCTTACAAGGTGAAGTATCATGTAGTCGACGTTCACACGATACCACTAGAGGAATAACAACACAACATGGATCATCAAACAATTAAATATTACTCAACATTATGCAATTACTAGCAACTAGGCTTTCCCCATGTCCTCAAGAACCAAATGAACTACTCACGAGACATCATATAGATCATGATCAGTGGTGGTATGGATATGCATAACAATCTTATCGCAACGGTAATTCACCGATAAAACTCACAAGCATCAACTACAAAGGGTAATTAACACTCCGGAAGTGATCCCAATGAACTAACAAGTCACAACTTCAAAAGCTACAGCGAGATGAGATGGGGTGATGATGGTGATGAAGGTGCTGATGGTGGAGATGATATTGATGATGCTCCCGATGATGCCCGGCATGATGGCGATGACGATGGCGGTGATTTCCCCCTCCGGGAGAGAATTTCCCCGGTAGATTTCTCCCTGCCAGAGCCCTTCTTCTTTCTGTCTGGTTTCCGCCTCGCAGAGGCGGCGGAATATTTCTTCGAGGTCTACCCCGATGTTTCTAGGTCAAAGGCTAGTAATACACTAAAGGGGAGCCGGAGGTGGGCCTCAGGGGCCAGGGGCGAGCCCCAGCCGCGGCAGGGGTCGCCCTGCCCTTGGAGGCTCGCCTCCGTGCCCCCTTCTGGCTCCATGGCTTGTTTCCCAAAATAATAACTCCCGAATTTTTCTGGAATTTTCTGAGCTTCGCAGGTTAGGTGTCTTGACGCGTACTTTTCCAGATGATTCCGGACTCCGACGGACGAATCCCCCAAAGTGCAAAACATGCAAAATAAGATAAAATAACGTAAGTAATGTATCACATTATGAAATATATCAATGAATAAAGATAAATTATGATGTAAAATAGTGGTGCAAAATGGACGTATCACGCGCCCATCAGGCTCATATTGTAGGTCTATTTTTGTACGATTCATATCAACCTATACCTTTTGCTAAAAAATGTATACCTATACTATGTAATAGGGCATAAAGAACTAGTTTCAGTCCCCAAATGGTGATTAGACGGATATATTTCACTAAGGAAACATAGGGGCATTGGATCATGTTGGATCAAATGGATCCCTTGGGTATTAAGTCATCAGTGATTGGGCAATTAAATATATGAAAGTCATGATCCAAATTTCGTATAGTCAACCAAGGTAGAATATAATGATCCATTTATTATTAGCAACAAGGAAGCAACTTTGTTTCCCTCTAATATAGCTTGAATCCTTAATAAACTCACAAAATTTGTATCTAAATTATCTAGATTGACACGCAATGGTAAATCTGATCAAAGCCACATTTCTTATAAGTCAACTGGTCTGTTTTAGGTAATTCATGTGATAATTAAGCCAAAGACTTAAAATTCTTTTATCAAGGCATGTCAAGTTAAGCACATTGCAAATTCAGCCATGATACGTCCATTTTGCATCACTATTTTATATCCTAATTTACCGTTATTCATGGATATTATACAATGCAATACTTATGTTATTTTACCTTATTTTGCATGTTTGATGATTGTTGGTGATTTGACTGCCGTAGCCCGGAATCAGCTGGAAAAAGCACCGTCAAGATACTATATTTCCGCAACTCCAAAAATTCAAGAAAATTCAAGGATTATTATTTTGCGAGAAGACGAAAGGAGCCACAAGAGGGGGCAGAGGGGAGCCACCAGGGCGCCAGGCGCCACCTGGCCACAGTCCACCTCTGGACCGCGCCTGGGGCCCACCTGGCGGCCTCCGGCTCCTCCCTTTTGCCTATATCCCCCTTCTGACCGAAAAACATCGGGGGATGGTTCGAAGAAATACTCCGCCGCCGCCTCAGGGGCGGAAACCACAGAGAGAGAAAAGCTCTTCGTCAGGGAGAAATCTGCCGGGGAAATTCCTTCCCGGAGGGGGGAATCATCGCCATCGTCATCGTCATCGCCACGGGCTTCCGGGATCATCAGCAACATCATCCTCACTGATAGCACCATCATCCCCACAGCTCCACTTTGTTCTGTTGTTACATCTAGGGTTATACTTGTTGTAGTTCATTGGGATCACTTTTCCGGTGTTTTTTTCCTTGTGTAGTTGATGCTATTGAGTTTTATCGGTGAAATACTTTTATGACCAGATTGTTATCCATACATTTATCACCTCTGATCATGATCCATATGATGTCTCGTGAGTAGTTCGTTTAGTTCTTGAGGACATGGGAGAAGTCTTGTTGCTAGTTGTGGAATTATGCTGAGTAGTATTTAATGGTTTGATATTTAAGTTGTGGTGCTATTCTTCTAGTGGTGTTGTGTGAACGTCGACTACACAACACTTCACCTTTATGGGCCTAGGGGAATGCATTGTGTATTTAGTTTGCTTGTGTGGTGGTTGCGGGACTGACAAAAACCTAAACCCCCGCCGGTAAACTAGTGCATAAGGGAGTGTAGGATCTCAGAGTTTAAAGCTGTGGTTAGTTAATTCTTAAATACTTCCTTGCATTTGCGGATGCTTGTAGAGAAGTGTAATCACAAGTGTGAGCATAGGTTCACCCACACAACACTTAGCAAAACATTAAACATTAAGTAGCGGTATGAACCGAAAGTGACTTGACATAATTCCCATGTGTCATGAGGTGCGTTTTAGCCATCATAAGTAACATCACCGGCTTGTCCTTTGTGCGAAAAAGGATTGGGCCACTTGCTCCAATTATTATTTCTCTTTTTAATTACTCGCACTTTATTTATTTATTACTATAAAAACCCATAAAAACTTGTCTGTTAGTATTTGAAGTGAAACCTTGCGCGAATCTACAAGCCAACACCTTCTGCTTGATGACGTGGATCACACGTTCGCTGGGAGACCCCAAGAGGAAGGTATGATGCAGCAAAGTAGCAGTTTTCCTTGATTACAAAACCAAGGTTATCGAACCAGTAGGACTTGGAGAAGGCTTAGCAAAGTGTCAACGGCGCTGTTTATGATAATTTACATGGACCTGCACACAATCATAAACAAACTACTTTGCCCCAACGAAACAGAGAGGTTGTCAATCTCTCCGGCTTGCCGCACACAAAGAATTAAATGTATGGATGTCAAATATGATGAGAGTGAAATATGACCAGCGAGCAAATAATGATGAAAAGCTATTAAAACGGTTGTAAGCAATGTAGGAAAATAGGACCGGGATCCACAGTTCACTAGAGGTGTCTCTCCTAAAGATATACATGATGGGTAAACAAATTACAGCATGGCAATTGATAGAATTGTGGGCGCACAACAAGGCTATCATAAAACAATATAGTTCACCGTTTCATCTAATATGGGCATTACGTCAAAATACATAGACCGTCTTCCAACTACATTTATGACTAATAATCCACCTTGGGATCGCTCTCCAGCATGTCACCCAAAAGTATTAAGTTGCAAGCAACATATGATTGCAATAAGCAAAGTGCATGATGTAAGCAATGTAAATAACACAAGGAAATCACACTACTGTTTTCTCCCCAGTGGCAACAACACATCTCCCGTCTTAATCGTTTCTGTCAGCCCGAGCTCAGACAAGAGAGGCATATGAACCCACTATCTAGCATAAATACTCCCTCATACAACACTAATAATTACTTGGCCAAAGCATCCACTAGCATCGGAGAGCATGCAAGATCATATATAAAACACAACATATAGATGAACAAAAGCAATGACTTCCATAATTCATCGGATCCATGCAAACACAATCATGTAGCAGTTACAGATAATATGATCTTGATCATGATAGGCAGCTCACAGGATCTAAACAATGGAGTACAAGGAGGAGAGACAACCATCTAGCTACTGCCATGGATCTGTAGTCCCGTGGTGGACTACTCACGCATCACTCCGGAGGAAGGCATGGTGGTGTAGATGCCTCAGGTGTCGATTCCCCTCTCCGACAGGGTGCCGGGAAGAGCTGCAAAACCCTCCCGAACTAGGGTTGGAGATGGCGGCGGCCTCGGACGTCTTCTAGGAAATATGATTGGATTCTTAGGGTTTTTGCGCCGAGGGAGAATTTATAGGTAAAGAGGCGACGCGAGGAGGTGGGCCACCTATCCAGGTGGCACCCCGGCGCGGCCTGGAGGGGCATGGCCAAGTGGCATCTGGAGCCCCTGGGGCTCCCCTCCGGGCGTCCTTCGGGTTCCGTCTTTGTTTCATACTGGAAATAATTCCTTTAAATTATCAGCGCAATCCGAGAAACTTCCCAGAACAACTTTTCTGAAACAAAAAGACAGCAGTGTCGCAAAAGTGGAACACAGGTGTCGTGTCTTGGATCACGGACACCGGGAGTAAAGGATACACCCTTTTTAGGTTTGGCACGGGGCGCAAAGGAGGCTGGGAGACGCCAACTTCCGGGAGAACTTCGTCGAGACCTCCGATCTACGTACTAGCAAGCAACACAGAGACACAGGGAGTTTACCCAGGTTCAGGCCGCCCGGAGGCTAAAAGCCCTACTCCTGCATGTCTGGATTGAGTGGTTCATGATGGTGTGGCTTACAGAGGTGGTTGCGGGTGAGAACCCGTGAGGTGTTGGCTAGAGGTTCAAGACGAGCAGATCCTGTCCCGGAGGAGATCACCTCTCGCCTATGCTACTCTTCGTGTGGTGCGTTTCCTAGCCTAGCCTCCGACTCTCTGGAATCCCGTCCCTCACTCAGGTTCCTCGGTCCTCCTTTTATAGGCTAAGGGGATCCCACAAGGGAACCTTTGGGGGCGAACGGGTTTTAGGCGGGAAAACCCCTCCGGATTCTTCTTATGGGGCGATGTGGCCTCTTCTCGTCCAAGTATTCTTCTGAGGGGGGTTAGGTACGGTCGCCCACCTTTTCCAGGGCGGGCGGACAAAGGCTGACGCCTTTACTGACCATGTCCCCGCGAGGCGCCTCCATCTTCTTGGCGCCCAAGTCTTCTAGGAGCTTCCAGCAGGAGCTGGCAAGCTTATCTTCTTTTCTCGTACAGAGGTTGGATCCTGGGGCTGAGCCTGGCCTCTTGCCGGGCGTCTGGGTCCCCGGGACCTCCGCGTCATCTGCCGGGTTGAGGGTGACCCCGGAAGGTCACCCGGTCCTTAGTCGTGGTTGTCGATGCCGTCCTTGCCTGGTGGCCGTGGGGCAGATGGGGGGCCCATCTGCCAGTCTTGAACCCTTGTCTTGTTCGCCTTCTTGGTGGGCCCACTGGTGGTGGACCCACTTTGACCACATCAGGGGAACCCCGTGTTCCACTGTTGCGATAGTAGCCCCCGGGCATAGTCCAGGCGGGCACGTCCTTCTGCTACCGAGACTATGACCAAAAAAGTTAAAGTGGGTCCCCGGCATCTTGTCTTGACTGTCCCGTCCCATCTATGAGGGAGTGGGTGCTTGGAGTTATCCGCTTGGTGGATTAACTGCGCCTGCCTCCTCGATTCTCGGAAACGGAGAAGGCGAGGCGACGGCCGTTGAAGGCACAGCCGAGCGTTCTTCTTCCAGCTCCACACCCTAGCAGAGCTGAGCGTGTCGATGGCGAGAGCCAGGAGAGGAGCTGGACTCACCCGTTCTTCCTCAGCGGTGGCGGAGGTGGCCACCAGTAGCCGTGGGAGAGCTGCTCCTCGAGGTCGAGCGGGGCTTGGCCATGGCGGCAGTCGCGTTCGTGGTCGTGGAAGCCGTGGTCGCATAGGCCGTGGGGCCAGAGGCTTTCCAGTCCCTTCTCCCCAGAGTACGTCCCACTCCGGCTTCCCTCCGTTCAAGTTCGTCGTAGATCTGGACAGCAGGCTGTGCAGTCGGCTCCATCTGCCAGACTCCTTCGCGGCAGCGGTGGACTCGGACGACGGCCGGCCCACCGGCTTCTGGTTGCAGGTGGACGGCTACCCCAACGGCCCCTCCTGGGTCGAAGTGGAGTACACCGTCGACGACTTCATGCTCCTAGGCCGGGGATGGAAGGCGTTTGCATGCTCCCATCACCTAACCCGGGGGCAGTACTGGGCGTTCGAGTATGACAGAGACGCGACGCTCTCCGTGAAGATCTTCCACGCCGAGGGAGGATGCGTGGACTGCTGCGCGGAGAGCGACAGCAGCAGCCATAGCAGCGGCTACGACGACGAGGACGGGGATGAAGATGAAGAAAACTCTATCCGCGTCAAGGTCGAGGGGAGCTCGCCTTCATGAGGACGCGTGGGGCGGCCCCGTGGCAGCAGCCTCGAAGATGTCCTTGACCTCCTTGTTGGCGGCCTCGTCGGCATACTTCTGGAAGTAGCGCCCTCCGCTATGCGGCGGTGTTCCCTGCTCGCGTAGGAGCCAACCTTTTCTGTAAAAAGTAGGTCCTTTTGTAGCTCTCGAGGTGATGAAGAACTTGTATCCTTGATGTCGCTTGGCCTTCGGGTTGAATTGGTGTGAATAAGAACGGGTTTTTTGCAAAACGCGCCCCGATTACTGCACCACTCATACCGCCAAGGGGTAAGTGGGGAGTGAAAGGCCTATAACAGGCTCTCCAGCCCCCAAGCTCCTCAGCACCTCCCGACTCCCTTCACTTTCTTGCTTCTCACTCTCTCCACCCCTCCATAGATCGTAGAGCAATGTCTGCGGAGGCAGAGATGTCCTTTTCCGGGACGTCAACGGCGGCATCCGTCTGTCTGGGCGCGGCGGAGGCACCCAGGGGAGCTGGGGCCTGTGCCACTGGAGAGTAAGAAGAGGTGGTGTCACGCTCCGCCCTTGCCAAGGGCATTTCGCACCTAGCAGCCATCTCTGGTCCCGTGGCTCAGGAGGAGGCCCGGTTGCGCGCCCTTCGGAGGGCTCAGCTTCTGGCAGCCTTGAGGGAGAAGACTGCGGGGATCCCGGGGGCGCCCGCGCGCTGGTCCGAGCTCGAAGCCATCGAGCAGGTAAGCACTGCGGCTCCTTGGACCTTTCGCACCCTTGAGGACGGACCTTGATCCTTACCGAGTTCGTTCCTTATCGCAGGCGGACGATGATGCCATGAGCGAGGTGGCTGTCGAGATGCTTTCCCTGTTCCGCTGCTTGGCGCCAGGGCGTGCAGGGATGCCATGAAGCGCCTGAAAGTCCTTCCGGGTTCCCTCTCTTTCCCTAGGCGTCCCCAGGAATTGAGAGTTCTCCCATCAGGCGTGAAGAAAACAAGGACGCGCAGCTAGGAGATCTAGCTCCAAGCTGGCCTTAGCAGCATAGGCTTAAGTAGTTGCAGAACCGGATGTTAATTCAGAATGTAAATTCGGATGAATGCAACCCTAGACTCAACTCCCGGGGTCATTTCCTAGATCTTCCTTTGCACTAACGCGCTGTCAAGTTTTCAGAGGAGGCCTCTTAGGTGCCAAGCACTCTACCTGCGCGCATCCCAAATGTGTTGCTAAGATGCTAACGCGACAGACGTACCTCTAAGGAGGACTATACCTTCCGGGAGTCCTTCTCCACTGTCCTCGGGTACTAGGCCAGAGAGAAACGGACCGTTCGCCGGGGTGGACGCATACCCCCGCAAAGGCTGTCATCAACTGTCAAGCATGCGCAGGTCGATAGTATATTGACTCCGAGCGAGATATTATGCCTAAGTGCAGGATGCAGATGCAAGGACTTAGCTGATTTTCTGCCGCGTCCATGATCCACCCTGTCCTTCCCGGGTGCCCAACTCCTTAGCCGTATTCCGCCGCCTGATCCTGTCCCAGGAAGGAGCTGCACACAGCAAACTTTCATTAGGAAAAGAATGGACCCTCCCTTCTACCATGTTAGCGTGTTATTCGAATCAAACCGCAAGCACAGTTGATAGTGCATTTCTGTGATGAAGCTCGTCTCACCACAGCACTGCCCGATTCCTCCTTTCCGCAGCAGTACAGCATGATCGGACGGCAGTGCCTATCCGCGAGGCCACTTGCGGTGCTTCAACCCGTCAGCCACTGGCACATATCAGCCCCCTGCTTACGGGTTGCTAAGGATAACACGCTTGCACGCAAGAATTCTTACACCCTATTACAGAACACTAGCACGCAGGGCGTGCTTTAACAGATTCGATGTTGGGCGATTCATGTTCGTAATCAGGTGTAGAACTTGCAAAGATCTTGATGTTCCAGGTGTTACCCTCCGTCCTGCCTTTCTCGTCCTCCAGGTATACCGCTCCGGGTTTCAGGGTATGAGGTACCCGGTAGGGCCCTTCCCACTTGGACGACATCTTGTTCATGCCTTCAATTTTTTGCTTCTTGCGGAGTACCAGGTCTCCGGGTTGTAGCTCCCGCAAGCCAACATGACGACTGTGGTATCACCGGAGTCCTTGCTGGTACCAAGCTGACCGTAAGGAAGCTCGGCACCTACTCTCTTCCAGCAGGTTTATGTCATCGATCCTTCGCTCTTCTTGCGTGTTTTCATCATAGGCGAGCACCCAGGCGGATCCATGCTTTAGCTCCGTTGGCAGGACAACTTCATCTGCATAGACGAGGAAGAAGGGTGTTTCTCTAGTGGCTCTGCTTGGTGTTGTTCTGAGGGACCACAGTACGCTTGGCAGGTGATCAATCCATTTTTCCCTTTGTTCTCCAGCTTGTTAAAGGCTTTGGTTTTCAACCCCTTGAGTACTTCTGCATTGGCTCGCTCTACTTGTCCATTGCTTCTTGGATAGGACACCGAGGTGAAACACACCTTGATGCCCATTTCTTCGCAGAAGTTGAGGAAGGCTCGACTGGTGAACTGAGTGCCGTTGTCGGTGATGATTCTGTTTGGGACTCCGAAGCGGTAGACGATCCCCTCGATGAACTTGATGGCGGCCTGAGCCGTATGGCGTCGTACTGGCATCACTTCTACCCATTTTGTGAACTTGTCAATGGCCAAGAACAAGTACTCATGTCCTCCGACAGACTTTGGCACCTTGCCGACGATGTCCAGCCCCCAGACCGCGAACGGCCAGGAGATTGGTATTGGCTGCAGCGCTTGAGCCGGCTGGTGCGTGTTCTTCGCGTAGTACTGGCAGGCTTCGGAGGTCTTGACTAGCTGCTCCGTGTCGTGAAGTACTATTGGCCAGTAGAACCCTTGGCGGAAGACTTTCCCCGCCAGCGATCTTGATGCCACGTGACTCGAGCACGTGCCTTCGTGTATGTCCTTCAGCAGTTCTTGGCCTTGTTCTTGTGGTATGCATCGCAGCTTGACTCCGTTGTTGCATCGCCGGTAGAGCTCGCCGTCAATTAAGACGTAGAGCTTAGCCTGGCGGGCCACCCGCTCGGCCTCTTGGTCGTCTTCCGAGAGGACGTGCTCCACCATGTACTTGACAATGCCTTGGGCCCAGGGTGGGTGGGTTTGTTCCATCAGTAGTACCGCTTGGGCAGGAGGAAGCAAAGCTTCTTCTGCCGCGGGAACTGCCAGGTCTTGAGCTTCCAGGCTAGCTACCCGTGTTGTTGGTGTAGAAAGGTTGCCAGCCCCTGGTGTCGATGCATACCTTGACTTGAGCCTCTCGGGAGAGATTGAAAGCTGCCGGAGCACCTCGATGTAGATCCCGGGAGGCACTGGCTCCCGCTTGGACGCCAGTTGTGACATCTCATCCGCGGACGTGTTCTCCTCCCGCGGGACATAAATAGCTCTGAAGCTGCGGAAGCGCCGCTGGAGTTTCCACACTTTCTCGACGTATGGCGCCATCTGAGGGCAAGTGTACTCCTTGTTGACTTGCTTGATGACTAGCTGAGAGTCGCCCATGACGACGAGCTTGCCGATGATGAGGCCAATGGCAGCACGAAGTCCCGCAAGCAGGCCTTCGTACTCCGTCGTGTTGTTTGAGATGTTTCCTTGGTAGTGCATCTGGATGACATACTTCAGGCGGTCGCCGGTTGGTGAGGTTAGGACAACTCCAGCGCCCCCTGCCCCTTGGAGTAGGAGCCGTCGAAGTGCATGGTCCAGGCGCTAGGATCCTCCTTCCCGGGGAGGCTTGTTTCCTCTTCCGGTTCGTCGAATACCGTCTCGGTCCACTCGGCTGTGAAGTCAGCCAGCGCTTGGCTCTTGATGTTGTCTGTGTGCTCGAATTTGAGACCGAAGCCTTGAAGTTCCATGGCCCACGCCGAGATGCGTCCAGTGGCCAGCGGGTTCTCCAGGGGGCTTCTCAGATTGTACTTGGACACCACCATGATCGGATGCCCTTCGAAGTACGGCCTCATCTTGCGGAAGCCCTGCTCGTGGAGATCTTCACCATCAACACCACCACAACCGTCGTGGTGCTGAGATCTATCTACCCACTCCCTCCTTGCTTGCAGGATCAAGAAGGCGGAGTCTACATCGAGCCGTACGTGTGGATACCGCGGAGGTGCTGCTCTTGCGGTGCATCGTCGGATCGGATCTTCGAGGAAATACATCAACTCGCGACTAGACGAGTCTAGTTGCGGGGTTCGACTAGCCAACCCCTGCACCGACAAAACGCGTTTGATCGTTCTTCAAGGGTAAGAGATTGGATCTCGCCTTCGCTACCTTCGTCTAATAGATCTAGATCATGGGGTTTCTTCCGCTTGTTACGTAGGAAATTTTTTGTTTTCTATGCAACGAACCCTTCAATGTGTGTCCTCCCCTGAACTAGGGTATCCCCTCATTACATAGATTTAGGCATTGCATCTTGGCCATAGTTCCATACTTCCATCCTCCTTTGATTCAAAGGCTCTTGGACACTTGGTAGAGCCTTCACTCTCTCCCCACTAGTCCATAGAACCTAACCATGGTTGAATCCATCAAGTATGGCAAGAGTTAGAGTTAGTCATGTCATCCACTTTCATATTCCCTAGCTATAATGCAATTTTAGGATTTCGATAACACTAAAGCCAGATCTCTCTGGCGGCAGCGAGGTGAAGGGAGGAGGGTGAAGGGTTGGAGGCTCTGGTAGGGTTGACGCCGTCCGTGTTTGGAAAAGTTGCTCGAGCAATACATAGGTATCTTGTATGTGTTGGGTATCCTCCTCATGTGGGCTGTGAGGAGATGACCTTGTGAAGCCTTTCGGGCAGCCCAGACAGGTGCAGAAGCCCACTACCCATTAGGGTTATGACTCAGCTCATTATGGACTTTGCACATGACGGATGAGGGCTGTTAACCCTCCCAGCCAGCCACCACTAGGTGTAGTGACGGAAATCCAGGATAGCCTCCATTGGAGAAGAAAACCAAGAGAGAGATGGAAGAACAAGAAGTTGAAGGAAGAAGCTTGAGATCAAGCACGGGCCCTGCCCACAAGGTCGTGACATTCAGATCCAGTACCTTGTCTCCTTCAAGCTATTCTCTCACCATCTTTGGTGTGATTGTTCCGATCCCCATCTCTTGTGCCCCAAATCTTGTTGTATGAGATCCTCTAGTGCTCTCTCGAGAAGGACATGTTGTATCCCACGTCACAATAGTGGAAGAAAGATCTGGGTGGCTTCGGCCCGTAGTTTTTCCTCTCATGTTGAGAGGTTTTCCATGTAAAAGGATTGGTGTCCCTGGGTGTTGATTTCTGTTGTTGTTCTGAGATCTCTCTCCCTAGGCTAGACACTGTCTATCCCTGGGAGCATGCTTCTCTCTTGAGGGTAGACAATGTCTATCCCTGAGAGCAGGCTAGAAGGGTCCTGTCAGCTCCATATATGTTTGATGCATGTTTCCTTCCGACACGAGTAACAATCCGTGAGTTAGAGTACACAAGTGGTGCTGCAGTTTATATGTTATTCTGCTGCGTATTTTCAGATCATGTTAATAGTGTGCTAATCTCCATTAAGGGTTAATTGGTGTGTCCAGTTTTCCCAACAGTATGTTGCCTACTATGTCTATCGATATGTGATCAAATATAACAAGATAGCTAGAGAGTGCAAATGATCATATGGAGGAACATATGAATCTTGGTAATTATCATGAATAGTCACATAGATAGTATATTTCTTTATTGACCACGTACACATGTTAATAATAATCTCCTGTGATGTACTTCTTCAGTTGTTTTACTTCTTGGTGTTGTTGGTCCACAATTGCTCTGACAACATCACCAACCGAGATCATACCAACGACCTTCTCGTCAAAAACTGGTACGTGTCGAATGTGCTCGTCTGAAATAAATTCAGAAATAAATTGGTAATCAAGGAATTCAAAATTTGCTCCAGATTTCTTTGTTGGTTGCACGTACCATAATTGTCAAATAATTTACCAAGTGAATGCTCCATTACCTATCATTAGCTCCATTGCACGTAGAATATTTGTATTGCTGGTTACAGTGATTAGCTTGCCCTGTAACACAGTAAAGAAAATATGAGGACTGAAGAAACGTGTGATGATATTCTCTCTGTTGGAGGTTTTCTTTTCCATTTGTAAGTCCATTCACCTCTTCTGTCATGATATCTTCAACTCTTGTTTCATCTGAAGGTCGCCCTGGTAAGAGGATTTTCCTAGCGAAATCTGTATCGGATCGGGATAGTTTGTAGTAAGATTTCAAAGGTTAGTGATATGGCACCGTTAATTAATTGATTTTATTTCTATAAATCATGTTAACTGGTTTTATAACCCGACAATTTCCAGTTTCTAATGAATATTACAGCTTGCATTTTTCGTATTAGGTCACGTGGTGTTCCGTGAGATCGACACATAAATCAAGATCTTTTCTAAATCATTACTGGTTTTTTCTGTTCGGAATAAAGGAACAGGTTTGTTTAAGATTTTACTAGATATAGAATTTGTAAGTGGTACTCCCTTAATCCCAAATTGTAAGATTTTCTAACTTTTTTTAATCACATTTATCCATACGCGCTTCCGTGTGTTCATTCACTCATTTTAGTCCATATTCATTTCATTCTACACTGAAATATTCAAAACATTTTATAATTTGAAATAAACGAAATACGTTCAAAATTAATTTGTACGTTTTTTACTCTGCACCCTCTCCGACGCTAAACATTAAGCCATTGCACTTTTTTATAATTTGTAAGTAAGATATTATTACAAAAAAGAGCAAAACACCATTTCATTACAAATCTAACATTTACACCTAACTAATCTAGATATTTTCCCTATTTATTTTTTCGTTTTGTTTTCTGGAACTGAGGGAACACTCGTCATATAACTTTTCTCCCGTAGAGAAAAGGAGTTGTTTTTCATACAAGTTGGACGCCACTCATTTACTTGATTGCTTACCTCTTTCAGTTACAATTCCTGCAAGCTGTTTCGCGTCCCCTGACTTGAGCACAACTAGAGCTCCGACATTCTGGGCTTTCATCTACATATTGAAGCACGATACTTAGTTGTACATTTTAGAAGGAAGTTCAGTCTTGTAAATGAGAACTCTTACATGCTTGACGGCTTCATGCACCAAATGGCTGGTACTGCACCAGTAGACTGCTCCAGCTTCGGCCTCCCCTTTTGCCTTGAGAATTTCTCGGACTGTGATGTTCTCTAGTCCCATGTGCGGTATTATTACAGCCGGAGATTCACTTTGTATGCGCGAAATCAGGGTGGCCCAGGAGAAGATCCCCTTGTTCATATGCTGCAGAACTGTGAGCCGTAGCTGCTTTCCATGTAAGCCCAGCGCCTTCGCAATTCCTTGCATCTTGTATTCTTGTATCTGCTCGAACGACAAGAGGATTTACTAGCAATTCGTCAGATTTAATTACCTTAGCATTTTCTGCTGAAATGATTCAGTAAACACCATACCTTAACAACTGTGGTGCTGAAAATAAGATTGCAGATAGCAGCCGGCCCCTCGTGCTTCTGACAGTACCTAGCTGGCCTGGAACGGATCGCTGAAGACGATGTTTCCGTTTTTCGAGTTCAGAGATGGGATACAGAGCATTGCTGCCTCTTATCATGCACATCGATCGCCTGGCTGGCACACAAGAACCGGTACTTACCTTCGCCAATCGAGTGAAGCAAGGAATAACCAAGTTCATACAGTTCAGGTATTTCGAATGTTAATTCTCTTCCTTCGGGACGCTAACTTTGCCTTGTCGGAGTGTGCTTCCTCAGGTGGTAGCAAAATAGTAAGGGACAGCTTAAATCTTGACCCTCAGACGAAGTTTCGCGGCAGATTCTCGCGAGGACTCCAGAAAAGTTATATGTAGACGTAACACGCATCTCCGGCTTCTAACCTTGGTGCAACCGCACAATCGAAAGGAACAACAGACATCCGAACGAAAAGAGAATGCGTTAGCTTTGAGAAGATAAAAGGAGAGATGATAGCCTAGTTATGACAGAAGCCTCCTTAGGAACACAAGCCTCCACAGAAACCTCCACAGAACTCTGACTTCTGTGGAGTCTCCTTAGGCCATAAGCCGTACGTTAGATCTACGGGAGTGTTATGCCTCGGCAAAAACTACATTATGTCAGCCGTCTTGTAACAGAAACTAAGCAAAGTATTGACATTTGGTGAGAGTTGTCAATAAACGTCAGGTAGAGTACCAGCTATTGTTCCAACTTCCAAGCCTTTCATTTCCATTCCCCTTTATGGCCACTGCAACTATCCAATTCTCCATCGTTAGTATAAAACCAGTACGACCATACTTCTTTTGAGATTGAGAAACTAACACAACAGATTAATAAAGAATAGTTGGCCCAAAAAAGAATTCTTATGGAACTAAGCAAGACTTTATATGTTGCGAAGGGGAAATTAGAAGCAATTTTTTTCTTGTGCAACTGAACAAGACTTTGTATGTTACGAAAAAGAAAAATAGAAAGCTTTCTTTTCCCTTTTGTTTTCTTTCTCGCTATTCTTATGTTCTATAAATTTTCATCTTTATTTTTCATTCTTTTTATTTTTATAGTTGCAATTTTCTACAATGTACAACTACTCATAAAAAAAGTGCAAACAATGTTCTATATGTACTTTCATAATAAATATTGTTTCGTTGGCTGTTGCACTTTTCGCCACACCATTGTTGTACTAGTTTAGAAATGTCTAACTACCTCTATTCTATATGTATTTTCTTTTTGTATCTTGTTTATTTTAGGTTGCATTTTTACCACACCATTGTAGCATGTTTTTGGAAATATACAGCTAACTCACTGAAAAAGTGTAGCCTGAGTTATATATGTATTTTCCAAAAAAGAACAGTTGTCTGGTTGTTTGCAGGTTGTAGTTCCGGGCACATCATACTGCACCTTAATAGAATTGTCTAACAACCTGTCAGAAAAAATTCAGTTGAGGGTTGTTTATATGTTTTTCCTTCTTTTTGCCTGGATAATTATAGGTTCCTCTTTTCGCCACATTATAGTTGCAACTAACTCACTAAGAAAAATGGACCAAAACATTCTATATTTATTTGTCTAGTTTTGTCTGGGTATCTACATATTACTATTTTTTGCCACACTATAATTGCACTATTTTTACAAATGTGCAACTATCTCATCAAGAAAAGTATGACCATGATTTATACGTAACCAGATAGGTACCGTATGGCAAAATATCATCCACTGTGGCGGCATAAGTTGCATGTGTCTTAGTCCGACATCACAAGCCAACTTCTCATGATCTAGATATTTCCGTTGTTCAAATTTAGCACATGACTATAGTTACCCATCACGGGATCATAAGTAACGTTTACACTGACCACACGTAGCATTCTCGTCAAATACGCTCAAATTTTATACCTTCCTCCAAACGCTAAGTTCTTATGTACACGTACCAAGCTAGGTTAATCTGAATAAGTTTGTAAATTTTAAAAACAATTTAGACTCACAACTTGATAATTTGCATGAAACATACAAACCGCGGTGACAACGGATTTAATTTGATAAGTGGACCTCTTCCGTATTTTTAATTATACATATGTGTTTTTACACCTTAATGTCTTATGGAAAGAATCGAACTATTCATATTGTTTCACATGTCACATTATTATGCGATGTCAGAATAGTTTCCTATAATCGTGAAATTTAATGGCTCCAATCACATGTATTGTGAATATGGTAGTTTCCTTTTGCCAGGACGCTCTCCAAATGGTAGGGATCATATACAACCAAAAAAAATGCATACTATTATTTCTTGATACTTACTAATTATATGGTTTCCTTTTGTCTAAGACAAAACATAAAATCCGGTAATACTTATTTGAGAGGGTTGGGTAACCTATTACCTCGCCTGGGTTACCTATTTGTTTTTATAAAAGGTGGTAACACCTGACTTTTAAAATAATAAAGACACAAACGTCCGGGAGAGTTCGCAAGTGCTGAGTAAAACGGCTTACAAGAAAAGGCAAGATGTGGGACGAAGTGGTAGTCAGTGAGTGCTGCCTGCCACGTGATGCTGATGCTATCCTTGTAATCAAATTACCAACTAGAACCTGTGATGATTTCATAGCCTGGTTGTCGCAACAGTGGAACACGGGGTTCCCATGATGCGGTCAAAGTGGGTCCGCCGCTAGTGGGCCCACCAAGAAGGCGAACAAAGCAAGGATTCAAGACTGGCAGATGGGCCCCCCATCTGCCCCACGGCAACGAGGCAAGGACGGCATCGACAACCACGACTAAGGGCTGGGGTACCTTCCGGGGTCACCCTCAACCCGGCAGACGGCGCGGAGGTCCCGGGCACCCGGACGCCCGGTAGGAGGCCAGGCTCACCCCCGGGATCCAGCCTCCGTACAAGCGAAGAGGATAAACTTGCCAGATGTGGCTGGAAGCTCCTAGAAGACTTCGGCGCCAAGAAGATGGAGGCGCCGTGGGGGGCACGGTCGGTAAAGGTGTCAGTCTTTGTCCGCCCACCATGCAAAAGGTGGGCAACCGCACCTAACCCCCCCTCAGAAGAATACTTGGACGAGAAGAGGCCACATCGCCTCCGAAGAAGACCCGGAGGGGTTTTCCCGCCAAAAGCCCCTCCACCCCCAAAGGTGCCCTTGTGGGATCCCCTTAGCCTATAAAAGGAGGACCAAGGCACCTGAGGGAGGGGGCGGGATTCCAGAGAGTCGAAGGCTAGGCTAGGTAGTGCACCATACGAGAGTAGCATAAGCGAGAGGTGATCTCCTCCGGGACAGGATCTGCTCGTCTTCAACCTCTAGCCAACACCTCCCGGGTTCTCACCCGCAACCACCTCTGTAAGCTACACCATGATAAACCACTCAATCCAGACATGCAGGAGTAGGGCTTTTAGCCTCCGGGCGGCCTGAACCTGGGTAAACTCCCTGTGTCCCGGTGTTGCTTGCTAGTGCGTAGATCAGAGGTCTCATCAAGGTTCTCCCGAGTGTTGACGTCTCCCAGCCTCTTTCACGCCCCGTGCCGAACCTAAAAAGGGGGTATCCTTTACTCCCGGTGTCCGTGATCCAAGACACGACATCTGGTGCGCCAGGTAGAGGGTGCAAGCGCTGGATTCATCCTCATCGACGTCGAGATCTTCTTCGAGATCTTGATCAAGGTCTGCATCGACCTCGCCGCTAGGTTCTTCGGCAAGGTCTACGTCGACCGGATCACCAAGTTCAACGTCAAGCCCGTCGGTCGCGGCTAGATCTGTCCCGAGTTCTTCTTCTACTCCAACCGAAGCAGCTGCTTCCTCAAGGCTGGGTGAACGGGCGCATCTTCGGCAAGCGAAGACCATGTCGGGAACTCATGAGGTCCGTGGTGAGCCGTCGCAGCAGTCGACTCGGAGAAGCTGGGGGCTGGAAGAGGCACTGGGCACGGCCCGAGCGCTTCTCTCCTTCCCACCAGAGCAGTGCAAGAGCGATCCCCGTGCGAGGGCATGGATCGCAAGCTTGGAAAACCTGCTGGACTATGCTCACCACTGCCACGCTCCCGTGAATTCTGCCCAGACCAATACCCTCGCTGCCGCCGTTCCTGCGCCAGCACCCCCAGAGGAGGAACAACAAGAGGATCCCCATGGCAAGAGTCCCATGGATCCGACCCGCGAGGCCACCGGCCAAAGCTCCAACCCCAGGCGTCGCACCCACGAGGAAATGGAGGGCCAGGCAGGCCAGCATCCCAGGACCTGCCCCGCGCCGAACCCGGCGACCATCCTTGACCTCTATCGTCTTGAGCAAGGACCCGAGGAAACGCTACGCCACTACATCTGGAGGTTCCGGGGCGTCATCGACCGCATTCCCCCAGCTGACCTGCAAGAGATCTCCATCATCGCCGTCTTCCACATCAATGTCCGCAACTTGATGATGCGTGAAAAGCTGAGCGACCGTGCAGTGGACACCCTGGAGTACTTGTGGAGGCCGACCGATGCACACGGGCCGAGGAAGCTGCTAACCTTCCACCCCGCGAGGTACGCTGAAGCCAGATACGCGGTACACATGAAGTACCCGCGACGCCCCAAGATGTACCCGAAAGAATCGAGTTGTCACCCAGAACTCCCTATGAGCAATAAAAGATAAGTTATCCTTGATCAGAATCCATGTCGTGCCAAGCTATCTATTTCGCGGGTATAAAACTATGCACGAAATAGAGAACACGTCTCGTCCGTCGAATGAGCACTCCAGGGGGTCGACTCTCCCGGGGGTACGAAGTGGTGAGAGACCTGATACTGCTCGGGAGGAGTGCATGCCGAGAGGGTGAGCGACCTTCTAGGAATCGGTAGGGCCTGTGAGGGCATTCTTGATCAGTCAGGGCCTCATGGGTAAGCTTACATCCCTAAAGGATCTCTCAAAGACGTGGAGAAAGGAAAACATGATAAAGCAAAAAACCCCGTGAAGGAGAGTAGCACAGAGTTTCCTAAGCATTACAGCATAAGTTTTGACAAGTGCAAAGTCTGACACAATGTTTATTACATTTGGGGCACGAGGTGCTCGAATGGTGTGCAGGAAGTTTATGCGCGGGGGAACAGCTCCGTGGCCAGCGCGGTCACGGAAGCATCCACGGCCTGGAGCGAGGTTTCGGAAGGCTTGGCGTCCACGAAGTTGGGCACGACATCGTTTGGGTTGGCCTCCCGGAACAATGCCATCACGCGCGCCGCCGTCTCAAGGCTAGCCCCGTTTTGATCATTGAGAAGCTGGCGAACGGTCTTGTTCTTGATGGACCTAATGGAGGCGGCCGTTTTCAAGAGGAACTCTGCCACGTCTGGGAGGCTTTGGCAGGTTGGAGGCAACCAAAAGATTTCGGAAGTTCGATCCAGTTGAAGCACCCACATCACGACGCCTGCGCTAGCGGCAGCAACGCCCTTGAACTCATCCTCCGTCCAACGGCGGAGTTCCGTGAGTTCGGATGACACCCGGGAGTGATCCTTCTCCAGCTCGAGGTGTCTGGTCTTCAGCGACGACAGCTCCTCCCCCTGCAGCTTCAGGGACTCCTCCAACCCGGCCACCTTCTGGCCGTCCAGCTTGGCTTGCTCCTGCAAGGCGCGGGCGGACTCCTGCTTTGCGATAAGTTCCTTCCCGGCGTCCTTGATGGCCTTCTGGGCCTCTGTCTCCTTCAGCTGCAAGTACTTGATGTCTTTGACCTTCTCGTCGAGCACCTCCTGATGGTTTTTCTCCATCTCTATGAGGCGTTGCTGGACTTCTCTTTCCAGCTCCAGTTTCTGGAGGTCCGGCCAAGGCCTCGGCCTTTCTTGTCAGCTCGGCCTCCTAGGTAGCCAGCTGTTGTTCCCACTTTGAGACATCATGCTCGCAGCGCTCGCGGTCGACCTTCCAGAGTTTGTTCTTCCGCTCGAGGCCTTTCCACAGAGCCATGAGCAAGTTCCACCGGCGGTCCAGCTCCACCGATCCTTTTTGGATCACATCCTCGGCGCGGGAGCTGGCGCACGCCAATGCATCCTCCTTGGCCTCGATCTCCTGGACCAGTTGGCCCACTCCCCGGAGCACGGCTTCCTTGGTGCTCGACCCGCTGATCGTGATCTCGGGGGCTACTCCGTGCTGGTCCCCGGAAGCACCAGTTCTCCAGCCGCTCTTCGCGAAAAGATCCGCCTTGATCTCCGCCAGCGCGGCAATCTCGGCACTCGCCCCGCAGCACGTCGAGAACTCGCTAAAAGCCTTCAGCTCCTCCCCGGTCATGAACGAGTAGCTCAGAATGTCCGGGGTATCCACGCAATTCGATGTTTCGACCCCGACCGGACCACCGGAAGGCGCTGGTGCGCGCCTATCTCCCGGGCACACGGTCGTCGTCACCTCAGGCGCGGCCTTGGACACCTCCTGGTCCAGAGTCGCCGCGGCGTCGCCCATTGGGGACCCACCAACAACCGAAGTATCTGGATCAACAAAAGACGATGTCAAATCAGCGAGGCGGAGGAAGGTTAAGCTTACCCGGCGGGGTAAGATTTACCTGCTGCTTCCGGCGTCCCCGTGGTTCCCATCTTCGCGGGGGCCAGGGGCGTCCCGAGTGCGTTCTCCTCATCACTCCTGCGTCTCTTCTCCGCTCCCTGCAAGTTGGAGAGGGGCGTCATCCCTCCGCGGGCTCTGGCGCTGGTGGCCGTGTCGTCCTCTTCCGCGTCTCACCGCCTCTTGTTGGCCTACGGGGAAGCTTGACCCCTGCAACGACATTCGGTCATCTTCTTTGGAGCGCAACCCGCAAGCGCAAAGACAACACTCCTGACAAAAACAAGCAAGAAGCGAACTTACCCGCGGGCACGTTTGCAGCCCAGCGACACGGGCATGTCTGCGGACCCGGCGGAAGATCCATGGGGGCTCAAGGGCATCATGCGGGTAGCAAAGGAGGGCTCCTGAACCGGCGGCTGGTGCTGGGGCGACTCCTCCCGTCGCGGCGCCAGGACAAAGGCATCGACGTCGACCTCTGATACGTGTCAAATGTATCTATAATTTTTGATTGATCCATGCTAGATTTGTGATGTTGCCACATGTTTTTACTATCATATTACATCATTTTTATGCATTTTGTCGGACTAACCTATTGACAAGATGCCCAGTGCCAGTTCCCTGTTTTTGTCATGTCTTTGTTGCAGAAAGTTACTTCTGGAAATATTCTCGGAATCAGACGAAAATTTACGGGGATTTTTTATTGGACAAATGAAGACCGGAGCCAAAAGGGCGACCTGGGAGGCCACCCACAGGCCAGGGGCGGCCCCCTGCCGCGGCCCTAGGGCAGCCCACGGGTGGGACCCGCCCCTGCCCTGTGGGCACCCCCTCGGCCGCCTCCGACGCCTATAAAATCATCCCCGACGAAAAAACCCTAAGCCCCGAAGGATTTTCCCAAATACGCAACAGAGCTCCGCCGCCATCGCCGACGAGTTTCGGGGGTCAGATTGGTCATGTTCCGGCACCCTGCCGGAGGGGGGATCGACCGTCGGAGCCATCTCCATCGACACCGCTTCTTCCCGCGATGAGGAGGGAGTAGTCCCTCACCGGGGCTGAGGGTTATACAAGTAGCTATGTGGTTATCTCTCTCTCCCATGATGTGATCTTCGTTGTGATCATGAGCTTTGTCAGTATAGTTGAATACATGATGTTTCCCTATGTGTAATGGATAAGATTTTGCTCAAGTGATGTTATTTAGTACAATTTCTGGAGTCACCGTTGTGATCACGGTATCTCGGTGACAGTGTGGGTGCCGTGTGTGACTCTATGGATAATAGATTGAAAGGATCTTCATCATGAGTTTGTTCTTTATTATTGTTGGATTGAATAGATCATGAGGTTTCTTGATGCTTGTGTTATTGAAGAAAGAGACTATTCAAGAAATATGTTGTGGTGTTTGTTAGTACTATCTTTGAATGCGGATAGTGACAGCATGAAGTATCCATAGATGTGGAATACGAACTTTAAGATGTGCTTTTTGTAGCCCTACGCAATTCTTATCCTATTTGATCCACGAAAGAATGATCTCCAAGTAACGTCTACCATGCATGTGTTTTTGTGGAACAATTATGTGTTTAATTATGTTAATGATGTTGAGAATAGTCGATCACTAGCGAAAGTATGAAGCATAGGCCTTGTTTCCAAGCATTGATACACCGTTTTTAGTCACTTTTGTCACTTGTTTGCTTGCTGCCATTTTTATTACAGAATTACAAAATCTCTTCGTCGAACTAGTGCACCTATACAACTAACAATTGTATTAGGTGTGTTGGGGACACAAGAGACTTCTTGTATCTTAATTGCAGGGTTGCTTGAGAGGGATATCTTTGACCTCTACCTCCCGTGGATTCGATAAACCTTGGGTTACTCACTTAAGGGAAATTTGCCGCTGTCCTACAAACCTCTGCGCTTGGAGGCCCAACAAGTCTACAAGAATAGAAGCGTGTAGTAGACATCAACCTCCATGCCCACGGGGCCGTCCTCTTCACCGACCACGCACGCGGGTGGCGCCTGGGGGCTCGTCTTCAGGCTCAAGACTGCGGCAATTCCCACAGCAGGATACGGGGAAGGAGCCTCTCTCCCCGCCTCCTCTTCTTCATCATCGTCCTCCTCATCGCTGACGTCCCCGCCGGTGTCATCGTCAACCTCGGATCCCTCGCCATCACTATCGCCATCGTTGTCCTCTTTGGAGCGGAAGGACTCCTCCTCGGAACTCTCCGCGCTCTCCTCTTCGGACTCAGAGGTCTCTTCGTCCTCGCCGGAGCTGGAGGGAGCCTTGGCTTTGTGGGTCTTGGCTTTGGTGGCCTAGGGCTCGGAGTCGGTCCGGCCCTTGATCCCAAGGGCGTTACACGCCAGCATTGCTGCCAGGGCCTCTTTCGTCTGCGGATCCTCGCACAAGGGCCGGACTCCCTCTGGCAGCTGGTACTTCACGGTGGGAGGGAAGATCATCTTCATGACCGTAAGAAGGGCAGAGTCGTCCATGTTGGTGTTCCGCAAGCGGGAAGGGTATTTGGGACCCTGGAAGCTCCAGGCCGGGTGAGGTCTTTTCTGCAAAGGAGCCAGGCGATTGCGCAAGGCGTGCGCAATGATGGCGGCTCCAGAGACTCCCTGCTCCTGCAGAAGCTTGAAGCGGGACACCACCGCCGAGAGATACACGTTCTACGGGCTCAGACTCCTCCAGAGCTCCTGGCTCACCGAGTGCTCCTTTGGCTCCTGAAGATGCTGGAGAGCCTCCGGTACACCAATGAGGAACCAGCCGTTCCTCCACTCATCCCACTTGGACTTCACCACCATCTCGGGGTAGGCCTGCTTGATGTTTGGACGGAAGCAGAACGTGACTCCACCCCCCAGCCAGCCCTCTTTTCCTACGCGGGGATAGAAGAAATGATGAAACAGCGCAAGAGAAGGCTTTACCCCGACGAACGCCTCGTAGGCGTAGGCAAGGACTGACAGATCCAGGACGGCACTTGGGGTCAAGTGCAGAAGCTTCAGCTCGTACGTGCGCAGGATCTCCAGAAAGAAATCCGAGAATGGGGGAACGAGCCCCATCCGCATGAAGGTATCGAAAATGGGGATCTGCATGGCTGTTCTGGTCTCTGATGGCGGCAGGACTTCTGTCGCCACGCGAGCCGGAGCCCTGGACGCAACAGCCCCAAACCGCACGGCCTGCAGCTTCTCCGTGGCGCCGACATAGATGCTTGGGAACAGGGCCTGCCTCCTGCGCATGTCCGCTGTCGCGGCAGTGCGTGATACGTGTCAAACGTATCGATAATTTTTGATTGTTCCATGCATGTTTTACATCATTGTCACTTCTTTTTATATCAATTTTACGATTTATTTGGGCTAACCTATTAATAGTTTCAAAAGTTCACAATGTTCTTGTTTTACACTTTGATGTGTAGGAATCACTTGGAAATTGGCAAAAACGCAAAAGGAAACCTTGTTGGAATCGAATTGGACTTTCCTGAAATCTGTCCCTTCTAATAGATTTCAGAGATCGTCAGTTTGAGACCTGAAGACGACGTCAACTGAAGTTCTCACATCGGAGATAGTTGTGGGAAATTTCCATAGCTTTCATTTAAACGCAAGAACAGCCCAATCCGAGTCTGTATGGCCAAAATATCCCCGTTTTACTGAAGCCCAAAAATCTGATGACGGAAATTCGGGAAAGTATATAAAGATAGGAAACGTAGGTCATCAAGCCCCCACGAATTTTTCTCCTCCTAGGCAGCCGCCTATGACAGGATAACCTCCTCCATAGAATCACCATCTCCAAGTTTGAAGGGAGGGCCAAGGGCCGCCGCCGCCGCCTCCAAGGGCTGCCGCCGCCGCCTCTCCAAGAGCAGCCGCCGCCGCCTCCAAGGGCTGCCGCCGCCGCCTCTCCAAGGGCAGCCGCCGCTGCCTCCAAGGGCTGCCACCGCCGCCTCCAAGGGCTGCTGCCGACGCCTCTCCGGGCCACCGACGTCGCCGTCTCTCCTCCGGGCTGCACCTCTCCATCAAGCTCCCACTCACCATGGCCATGCGTGAGTAGTCTCCACCGGGGCTGAGGCTTATACAAGTAGCTATGTTGTTATCTCTCTCTCCCATGATGTAATCTTCATTGTGATCATGAGCTTTATTAGTATAGTTGAATACATGATGTTTCCCTATGTGTAATGGTTATGATGTTGCTCAAGTGGTGTTATCTAGTATAATTTGCGAAGTCACCGTTGTGATCACGGTACCACGGTGACAGTGAGGGTGCCGTGTGTGGCTCAAATCATCAAGATAGAGGGATCTTCATCATGAGTTTGTTCTTTATTATTGTTGGATTGAATAGATCATGAGGTTTCTTGATACTTGTGTTATTGAAGAAAGAGACTATTCAAGAAATATGTTATGCTGTTTGTTAGTACTATCTTTGGATGCAGATAGTGATAGCATGAAGTGTCCATAGATCTGGAATACGAACTTTAAGGTGTGCTTTTCGTAGCTCTACACAATTCTCATCCTATTTGATCCACAAAAGAATGATCTCCGAGTAACGTTCACCGTGCATGTGTTTTTGTGGAAACTATCATGTGTTTAATTATGTTAATGATGTTGAGAGTAGTCACTAGTGAAAGTATGAAGCCTAGGCCTTGTTTCCAAGCATTGATACACCGTTTTTAGTCACTTTTGTCACTTGTTTGCTTGCTGCCATTTTTATTACAGAATTACAAAATCACCTTTTACCATCCATATCACTTGCATTTTACCATCTCTTCGCCGAACTAGTGCACCTATACAACTGACAATTGTATTAGGTGTGTTGGGGACACAAGAGACTTCTTGTATCTTAATTGCAGGGTTGCTTGAGAGGGATATCTTTGACCTGTACCTCACGTGGATTCGATAAACCTTGGGTTACTCACTTAAGGGAAATTTGCCGCTGTCCTACAAACCTCTGCGCTTGGAGGCCCAACAAGTCTACAAGAATAGAAGCGTGTAGTAGACATCAAGCTAATTTCTGGCGCCGTTGCCGGGGAGGTAAGGTAAACGGCACTCACATCCTCCGGCAACTAAGCTAATTTCTGGCGCCGTTGCCGGGGAGGTGAGCGCTTGAAGGTATCTTCTTTAGATCTTGCAATTAAATCTTTTTGTTTCTTGTTTTTATTTCACTAGTTAGGCTTAATGGAAAACAACAAAAAAATGAGAGAGCTTTATAAAATTTACCTTGAAATTGGTCATGATGCTTTTGAAAAGAAAATTAAAAAATCTATGGAACTTTATTTGCATAACAATCATGCTAGTAGCAATGTTATTAGTATGACTTCTTTGAATACCATTGTTGCTAATGCCATGGAAAATTTCAAGCTTGGGGATGCCGGTTTTGATGAATATGATCTTTTTAGTCCCCCAAGCTTTGAGGAGAAATTTTGCTTTGATGATACTTTGCCTCGAATATATGATGATTATAATGATGAATGTGATATTTTCAGTCCACATACTATTGAGAAAAAAGTTTATTATGATTATGATATGCCTCCTATTTATGATGATTACAATGATGGCTATGATAGTTTTACTCCCACTATTAATAATGATAAGGATTTTGCTTATGTGGAGAGTAATAGTACTTTTATGCATGTGAATCATGAGAAAAATGCTTGATGAGGGCATCGTGCTGGGCATTGTGATGGTCGGTTGACACTCTAGGACAGGCTATTAAAACGCATGTAATTTGTCTATGGTTGTGTTAAATTGGGCCTGCGTGCCACTTGTGTTTGGGCCGAACCTATAACAGGTCGGTTTTGTATTGAGTCCAAGTCCAACTAGGTCGGCACTGTAGCTACAGTACCGCGCTACAGTGCGCCCCACCTCATTCATATAAGGGGCTGAGCGCATTAGGGTTGGGGAGTTTTTTAGCTTAAGTTGAATTTTCGAGATAAAAGTTACACCAGAAAAGTCCCAATGTTTGGGGGCGCATATGCTTGTGTTTGCTTGCTGATCTTCAAGATCTGATTTGGTACCATGCGTGGGAGTTGTTCCTGATCAGTTCCAATGTGGGGAATCGAAGAGGGTTCGTTTTGAATCTATCTCGGAACCTCTTTGTTTGTTATCTTGTTGCTGTTGTTGATCGCCGTGAAAGATCGGGCATAAAAACCCTTTGGATCACGTTGATCCGTATCATCTTGGTATCAGATTCGTCGGGGTTCTCACGGTGAAATTTGGTGTTGAGATCAGTTTGTTTTGCTTGTGAAGTTTGGCTGCCGGAGGCGTGAAGCCAAAACACCGGTGTTGATTGTTTTGTTGAGTTTGAGAAAGAAGAGGAGGTCGGATCGGCGCAACGCAGTCCAGTTTCCTGCCGCGCGTCCTGCCGCGACACGGTTTCGGTCGATTTTCTCTGCCGCGACACCGATTTGAGTTCAGTTTCCTGCCGCGAGTCGGATTCCTGCCGCGACACGGTTTCGGCGAGTTTTTTCCTGCCGCGACACGGCTTCGGACAGATTTAGACAGTTTTGGTAAAACGGGCATAACTTTTGCATCCGAAGTCCGTTTTCGACGTTCAACCTATGAAACTGCTCAGGGGAAAATTTTCTATCCAACCAAGTTCGTTTCGGTGAAAAAAAACGAGGCGGAAAGACACGCTGGATTCGATCAACTATTTCGGAATACTGCAAGTTTTTTCTGCTGTTTGCACAAGATGGTGAATTCGATTGATGGAGAGAATTCAGAGGTTCATGGGGAACAACAAGAGGAGCTGGTCGCACCTGAGTTTGCTAAAGATTTGGCCCCTAATGTCCGAGCTGGATTTGATAACACGTGCGACTATATCCGTCGGAGTCATGCTGCATTGTCGGCGCAAATTACAAGGTTAGCTGTCCGGATTGATGCGTTGGGTGATGCTCCTGCCCGTGCAGTTGTGCAGCCACCTCCTGCTGCACCACTTGGCGACGTGATACCTCGCCGCCCTACTGCCAATTATGTTCATCGACAAGGCAATGATGTGGAAGAACTTGAGGATGACGCTGATTATGCACAACAACACCGCCCGTTTGATGCTCGTCCTGCAGGTGCTGGTCATGTTCAGCCACATGCTCGTGATCATGTTGGTCATGCTGTTCGTGTTCCCGTTGATGATGGTGGTCTTGGACGTATCAAATTGTCCATCCCTCCGTTTTCCGGTGACCGCGGACCTGAGGATTATTTGGAGTGGGAGATGCGTATGGATCAAATATTTGCTACCCACCGTTACACTAAGGAGAAGAGGCTCCAACTTGCTGCAGTTGAATTCACTGGTTATGTGCTCATTTGGTGGAGTCAAATTCTGCGTATGCATACAAGGCCAACGATGTGGACAGGTATGAAAGAGATCATGCGTCGTTGTTTTGTTCCTGAGCACTATAAGAGAGATATGCACAATAAATTGCAGCGGCTCACTCAAGGTAATAAATCGGTAGATGAATATTATAAGGAGATGGAGTTGCTCATGATACATACAGGAACACATGAGGACCCGGAGGCCACTATGTCTCGGTTCTTTTATGGACTGAATATTGAGGTGCAAGATCGTGTGGAGATGGTTCTTTATTATGATATTCATGATCTTGTGCACCAAGCTGAGCGTGCAGAGCAACAACTCAAACGTCGCCAAGCTACAGCCCCTGCAAATTCATGGCGCCGTTCACATACCGAGGTTGCTGGTTATAGTGCTAAGCCGGCACCCTCTACACGCTCCAATAATATTCCTCTTGATTCGTCCAAATCTGGTGTGTCTAAGGCTGTGTCTTCTCAGTCCACCGCTCATATTGAGTGTTTTACTTGTGGAGGCCGAGGACACATGAGGCGTGAATGCCCTAATGCTAAGAGGGTGATGCTCACACAAGATGGCTATATTTCTGCTAGCGATGAGGAGAAAGCTGATGAGCCGTCCAGTGAGAAATCTGATGACAACGAAGTGTCTGTAGATGGGTATGAACTTGCTGCGAATTGTACAAATCTAATGGTGCAGCGTGTACCAGCTGATCGCATAGAAGGACAAGGGCAGCGATGGAATATTTTTCAGACCCAATGTACAGTCAAAGACACCACTTGCAAGCTCATTATTGATGGTGGCAGCTACACCAATATTGTTAGCAAGAGTTTGGTGGATTCTCTCTCATTACCTACATGGAAACACCCGCAGCCACATTGCGTTGAGTGGTTGTATAATTCAGGGAAGCTCAAGGTAACACATAAGGTGCGCCTGAAATTTTCTGTAGGTAATTATGAGGACACGGTGGTCTGCGAAGTTTTGCCTATGGATGCATGTCATGTGCTGCTAGGCCGACCATGGCAATTTGATAGGCGCTCCACTCATGAAGGCAGAACCAATGTTTATTCATTGTGGCATAATGGCAAGCGTCATGTGCTGCAGCCTATGCTGGACAAGGATATTAAAGTGGATGTGTTTGCTGGGAAGAAGAAGGTCCAAAGCATCAAGGGAAAATCGAGGACGGTTTCCATTCAAGTTGGGGGGGATGATGAGGGGAGGATATCTGCTATTCCTACCATTGCGCCACCACCTCCATTTACTATCAAGTTTGGACTATTTTCTGTTGAGATACCTCTAGAAGATGAGGTGAAGCCCAACCCCACCAGTTTGATGATGCAGATTTTGAAGTCACAAGGCGCTGGAGAAGACCTTCCGGCGTTGAGGACAACGCCTTTCCAAGAAGGGGAGTATGATGAGGGCATCGTGCTGGGCATTGTGATGGTCGGTTGACACTCTAGGACAGGCTATTAAAACGCATGTAATTTGTCTAAGGTTGTGTTAAATTGGGTCTGCGTGCCACTTGTGTTTGGGCCGAACCTATAACAGGTCGGTTTTGTATTGAGTCCAAGTCCAACTAGGTCGGTACTGTAGCTACAGTACCGCGCTACAGTGCGCCCCACATCATTCATATAAGGGGCTGAGCGCATTAGGGTTGGGGAGTTTTTTAGCTTAAGTTGAATTTTCGAGATAAAAGTTACACCAGAAAAGTCCCAATGTTTGGGGGCGCATATGGTTGTGTTTGCTTGCTGATCTTCAAGATCTGATTTGGTACCATGCGTGGGAGTTGTTCCTGATCAGTTCCAATGTGGGTAATCGAAGAGGGTTCGTTTTGAATCTATCTTGGAACCTCTTTGTTTGTTATCTTGTTGCTGTTGTTGATCGCCGTGAAAGATCGGGCCTAAAAACCCTTTGGATCACGTTGATCCGTATCAATGCTTTATATGGTGGTTATGTTATTGAGTTTTCTTATGATTCTACTGAAAGTTATTATGAGAGAGAGAAGTGTGGTTATATAAATTTTCATCTTATGAAGTTTCCCCTCTTTATGTTGAAGGTTTTAATGTTGCATTTGCTTTGCCTTCCTATGCTTAATGCTTTATACTCCAATGATTTATTTTCTTACAAGATGCCTATGCATAGGAAGAGAATTAGACTTAAATGTGTTTGATATTTGCTTCATGATGCTCTCTTTTGCGTTCCAACTCTTATTATTATGAGAGCATCATCAAAATTATCATGCCTAGCTAAAAGGCTTAAAAGAAAAGCGCTTGTTGGGAGGCAACCCATGTTTTCTTTTCTTTCAGTTTGTTTTTGTTTTTCTTGAGTCATGAAGTTGTTGCCTCTGTAGCAATTTCATTATATCTTTTTATTTTGGTTTTTTGTGCCAAGTTTAGCCTCTAATGCATTGAAAGTGCGAGGTATTGTTTTGCTGTCCAGAAACAGATTTCTGTCCTTCACTGTTCGAAAATCCAAAAATTCTCTGAATTTTATCTTTTTTCTGAAATTTTTAGACAGCAATTCTGATACTTTTATATATCTTTCGTTAGTTTTGACTTTTCTGATTTGAGCTACCGAAGTGACTCGAAAAATTCAATGATTTTGACAGATTTTGCTTTTATTTTGCATTCGTCTCTTTTACTATCGTCAAATGTGATACTCTAGAAAAGGAGTGCCACACTGAGGCTTAGTAAACAGTAGATAATGCCCAATAAAGTTGTTTGCAATTTGTCTTGAGTTGAACACATGTGCATTTTAATTTATGAGCACTAACCCTCTAATCAGTTTATGAGAAGTTTTTTGTGAAGGGATTTTATAAGTTTCAAAGGAAAGGATAATGAAGAAATTGAAGATGGATCAAAGCTCAAGCTTGGGGATGCCCCCATGGCACCCCTCTGAATATCAAAAACCATCAAGCGTCTAAGCTTGGCGACTATCATAAGGTCGTCTTCGTTGAACTAAGTTTTTATCACTTTACATATTATGTGCTATGCTTGGAGCATAATTTTATTTTGCTTTGAGTTTTGTTTTGTTTGTTTGCTGGTCATATTCATGTTGGATCCTATCCATCTTGTGTGGGATAGAGACATGCTCCGCTTTTTCGTTTCAATACTCCTTTGCTTCTCTTATATCTTGTTGAGTATTCTTAGCTACTATTTCTTTGCTAGTAAGCTCTCGCTTTTAGCTTTTATCTTGTTTAGAGCTGCTAGTTGTTGATGTTAAACACTCTTGTTCTTCACTTATATTTGTTAGAGAGTTGCTATGGTTCCTTGGTTAATTTGTTAGAACGGTAAAATGCTGTGCATGTGGTAGCGGTATGAAATAGAAAAACCTGGATAGTCTTGTAGATCACTGATGCATCTAAAATGCATACATAAACTTTGCACTGTAATAGTTATATTCCATTCATATTTGCATCATATAAGGGGTATATTACTGTTATTTAATGATTTTTGGTAATTTATAATGATTTCCCATTTATATGGAATTAATCCTGCGCAGCCAGAAAACCCCTATTTCTTTCTTTATTTGTTTCAGGACCTTAACGACGTCATAATGAGCTATAAATTTAGGGGAGTCATTATTTTGGAAGGAGAAGATTTAGTAGCAAAAGAAGTCAACGAACGGAGGCTGGAGGACCAAAAGGGGGTCCCACGCGGCGACAGTACCAGGCCGCGTGGGCCCATCCAATTTGGCCCTCGTGGCCCCGTTTGCATCGATCCTTCGCCCAGAAGCATCCTCGTGACCTAAAAACACCTATATAAAAGGTCCCCCGACATTTTCCAGAGGGAGGCGGCGGAGAAACGCAAAACCAGAAACAGAGAGGCAGAGGGCTGCCGCCGGAGAAGATCGGAGGGGGGAAACGCCGCCGGAATCCACCTCCGGAGGGCTCCACCCCCCCTCCGGCGTGATCATCATCAACATCTACAGCAAGATCGTCTCCACTCCGGGCTGCACCTCTTCATCAACCTCTCCATCAAGCTCCTCATCTCCATGATGAAGGGGGAGTAGTCTCCCTCGGGGCTGAAGGCTCATGCCGGTAGCTATGTGGTTTATCTCTCTCTCCCATGGTGTGATCTTTATGTGATCATGAGCTTTGTAATCTAGTTGAATCCATAGATGGTACTCTTCTTTATCTTATGAATTATGCTACTCAAGTGGTTTTATTGATGTGATTGTCGGAGTCACCTTTGTCCCATGGTGTGAAGTTGACAGTGCGTGCACCGTGTGTGGCTCTTAGGCTAAAGATTACATGAATACTTATCATGAGTTATTATTTGTGTTGGGTGTCTCTATGATATTGTGGTGTTTGTTAGTACTATCTTTGGATGTGAATAGTGACCGCATGAAGTGTCCATATATGTGGAATACGAACTTTAAGGTGTGCTTTTTGTAGCCCTACATAATGGATTGGTGTTCTTTATCCAACCAGAAATTAATTCAGAGTATCATAATGAGGAGGAATTATCTATGTATTCAATTATATTATTATTGTTGAGAGTGTCCACTAGTGAAAGCATGATCCCTAGGCCTTATTTCCAAAGCACCGTTTACACCTTTGTCTTGTCCTCTTGCATTAAAGAGGATTGAGACACTTTCACACCCTTGTTCCCTTGTCTTGTCCTCTCGCATTAAAGAGGATTGGGACACTTTCACACTCCTGTTTTGTTACATCAAACTTCCATCCATTAAATCAATCACCTTGTTCTATAAACTTGTTTAGTGCATAATCAACTAAAACTTGTGACACTTTAGTTGTAGGGAATAGATAACTTTTCCTTCTTGCTCCTGCGGATCGATACCTTACTTCCACATTGAATTGTGCTACAGTGATTCCTTGCTCTTGGGGATTATCAAGTACTTTTCTGGCGCTGTTGCCGAGGAGCGTAGCGCTTAAGTTTCTATTCTTTTTTGAACTAGATATTTATTTTCAGTTTTGCATATACTCTAGTTTACTTCCAGTTTTGCATTTAGTTTAGTTTTACTTTCAGTTTTGCATTTATCAAAAACCCAAAAAAACTAAAAAAATGTAAAACTATTATAAAAATGCCATGATAACTGCTAAATTTAGAGAATCTTTTGAAGGGATAAGATTAAAAACCATCATGAGGTAGCTAAATGAAATTGCTAGTAAACTGCTTAATTGTCATAAGGAAGAAACTTGTTGCTCTGAATACTGTAGACACTTTGAATTCCAATGCCCTTCCAATAAAGTTGAACCTGTTATTGCAACTTATCATACAGGGATTTATGCTCACTTAGGGATGGCAGAAGTAGAGCAATTTGTTATTTTTGTGGCAGCCTATGAATTAAACACCTTCATTGATGAACATGAAACCTGCCCTATAGCTTCTCAATCTAAAAATATGATTTCCTTTATCCTTAATATCTGCATAGATGAATTTGATGAAAATATCTATGTTGTTGACACAAGGAAGAGATTTGCCCAAGGAAGATCTAATGTTTTGCAGGAAGAAGATGATGAAAACATAAGCTTGGAAGAGGAAGTATGTGAAGAAGAGGATAAAAGCCTAAGCTTGGGGATGTCCATGCATCCCCAAGAAGAAGATAATGAAGAGCAAAAGGATGAAGAAATTGATGAACAACTAGAGAATGAAGAGAAGGAATTTCCACCTTCACCACATATGGATGAGGGTAACACTCAAGATTTTCCTAATGATAAACTTTGCTTTTATGATCCTGATGATGAGGAAGAATATGAACCTATGCCTAATGAGAACATTATTGATAATGATTTTAAAAATGATGAAGAATATGATTTAGACATGCTATATGATAATGCTTTAGATGATGGTCCTATGCTTATTGATAATCCTCCATGTTTAGTTGTTACTACTTTATGTGCAGATAAAAATGATATACTTGCTGCTTGTGATGATACTCTCACTCATGAGAGTCCAACTTTATTTCTGAACTCCCCTATTCACACCTTGGAGGAGAAATTTGCTTATGTTGAGAAATACTTATGTGGTTTGCAATTATCTTTAGTTCCAAATATTTGTTGCAACCATGATATTAAACCTTATATTTATCTTAATAATTATTTTGAAAGAGGGAAACATGTCTCTAAATATCTCAATAATACTATGTTTCCTCTCTTTATGTTGAAGGTTTTAATGTCGCATTTGCTTTACCTTCCTATGCTAATTACTATATGCTTCATTGATTTATTTTCTTACAAGATCCCAATGCATAGGAAGTGGGTGAGACTTAAATATGTTTCATATTTTTTCTTGATGCTCACCTTTGCGTTTCAATTCGTATTCCTATGTGAGCATCATTAAAACTATCATGGCTGTCCAGGAAACAGATTCCTAAGCTTCACTGCGAAAAATGTTGAAACTCACAGAAAAGGAATTTCGACCTGAAATTTTACGACAGAAATTTTCATCTATTAATACACATTTCATTAGTTCAAAGTTTTCTGATTTGAGCAACGTAAGTGCCTCTGAAAATTCACTCTTTATGGGCTGTCCAGTTTTTGACAGATTCTGTCTTTATTTTGCATTACTCTCATTACTTGTGTTTTGTGTAGTTCTATTGATCGAAGAGCAATGCACAACCATAGTAATATTAGCTAATGTTTAGAATCAACTCATGATATGTCTTTACTGTACCAATGTAGATTTAATTTATGGAGACACTAACCCCTCTAATCAAGTTTAATGATGAGATATGTGTGAAGAGAACTTTCAAGGTGGAAGAATTGAGGGTGATGAACAAGATCAAGAGGGACAAAAACTCAAGCTTGGGGATGTAACCCCTAGGCTCACCCTACATACAAGAATTTAAGCTTGGGGATGCCAAGCCACCTCACTCCAACCATTTTGATACCAAGTAAGTAAGCCTAGCTATATGGAGTGCGGTGTTTTAGAACCCGGGCTCCAGGGAGCCCGATATTTTCAAAATTTTGAAAAACGCATTTTTGTGTTTCAAAAAAATGTGAAAAAAATCGTGGATGTATAACATGACATATTGCATGCCTGAGAAAAATTTCAACCCGAAATATTTTGTATTCCGCCCTACACAAAAATGACAAATTTCTGGATCTGAGATGTGAATAGTGCACAGTTCAAATTTTTCCAGATTTGTCTTTTTTGTGTAGGGCGGAATACAAAATATCTCGGGTTGAATTTTTTCACAGCCATGCAATATGTCATTGTCAACATCTATAAAAAATTTCAGATTTTTTTGAAACTTGGAAATGCCGATTTTTTCATTTTGAAATACCGGGCTCCCTGGAGCCCGGGTTCCAAATGAACTATCCGTAGCTATATGGCTATAAAAAAAAGCACTTTACGGGAGGCAACCCGGTTGTTTTTATTTTTAATTTTCTTTGTGTTCTCTTGCTGTAACAAGAGACTTAGTTTTTAGTTTAGTTTCTGGAATAATTAATAAAGTGCCAAGTTTTACCCATTTTGGTATGAAAAAGTTGTTATTTTGCATACAGAGATTTCATTCCAGCACAAGTCTGTGCATGGTTTGATTTTTAGTTCTTATTCTGTAACTCCGATTGAGCTGATATTTTTTCTGTAACTGAAACTTTTCATCCTCTGTACGCCTGATTTTTTTGAGAATTTTTCGACGAGCCTAAGTAGGACATAAAAATATGTTTTGTTGCTGCTGTTTCTCTGGACAGATTCTGTCCCATATTGTTTTATGCATAGTTTGAACTTTTAAGTTGAATCTTTTTTATCCAATTGAGTTTATGAGTAGGCATACAACATTATACACTATCTGAACATTCATAAGTATTTTAGTCCATGGATTATAAGCAGCAAGTAATGCATTTGTCTATCACTACTAATGTCACCCCACAGAAAAGAAATGGGAGAAACAGTGTTTTGAAGTTTTTTCACAGGGATTAGAGGAGATGCACCAAGAGCTATCCAAGGATGGTGAAATCCATAAGCTTGGGTATGTGAAGACAACCCCACTGGACCTACACACTCTCGGTTTGCACACGTCTAACTTCTGTTTTTCTATCAATGCACTTTATCGCATGAACTTGGAGCATCTTTTATTTGTTTTTTGTTTTGATTTGATTTTTGTTTTGAGACCACCACTATCATTTATATATGAAAGAGCTACTGGAAATATGGGTTGAAATATCTTGCATGCTTTTATTGTGTTGGGAAAAGGGATATCTAAGTTGATTTTTAATGACACATATAGTTGCATGATTCATGAGCTTCTTTATGAGTAATAATTAGCAAATGCTTTATCATGGGCTATCTTTTATTCTTGTTTTGATGTTATATGTTATTTCACCTTGTTTGACATGAATTAGTTAGTTCTATGGACACTCATGCATGCATCTAGATGGTCATCTTTCTCCCTTTTGCTAGCCCAAAAATTCCAACAAGTAAAAACTTGTTTCCAACACCTTCAACCCAAGTTTTTCCAGTGAGTCCACCATATCTACCTATTAGCTTTATGCTATTCCAAGTATGTTTATCATGTTATTTGTGTTATCTATGCCTCTAAATGAAAATGATGATGTTATTTATTGTAATGGGAAAAGTTGGTTAAAAAGCTCTCGCGAACTTGATGCACACTTTACTTTTATTGCATTCAATAAAGATGAACCATTGTGATTAATATTATGATGATAGTGGCTTGATAAATGTTTAAGGTTGGGAGTTAGCCCATATGTGCTGTCACATGCAAAGCTTTCAACATATTCCATTATCTATTTAGTTGATATCATGTACTTTTGTCTATGGATGCCTATCATGACGAAATAATGTGGAAATAGAGTTAAGTTTAAATGAGTTTGTATAAATGGTTAGAGAGAATCCTGGGCCACTAATCTAAGCCATGCATCATTCATGGTGGAAATTTACTTACATGCTATTTTGAACTCTCTGTGATACACCCTACAATAAAAAGCTATATCAAGTGGTAAATAAAGAGGGTGTTGAGATTGTTCATTATGTTTGTTTGTCTTGTTGTTTTGATATGGGCTTGATCCATATCATGGGACAAGAGGTACCCCAGTTGAGACTCTTGATGATACCGTTATTATTTACAATGATAGATAACTTAAACTTGCTCTGTTTCCCAAGTTGAGTAATCATGGTGTAGTTACTTATATTCAAGGGGCATGAGACATCTAACCTTTACTTTATCAAGGCCACTACTCATATTTGCTTTCACATTCAACTTTAATCATTCAAGATGCTATGATAGGGGAATGAGAGCTTGACACCAAGTATTACCATTGGATTCAATAACTTAAGTAGGATAGTTTGGAGGATAGATGAAACTTATGCATGCTTTACCTCTACTTATTTATACATCTTTTCCAAAGTGTCCAACTTTTATATTCAGATTTTCTACACTCTATGGACCACAAGTATGCAAAAGTAAGAATGTCCATAGTACTATCTTTTATGTTGCACTTTGTGAACTATCATTGATCATCTTTTCATTGAATACTTGATATCACTCTATAAACTGTTTGCATATTGCTACTTCTTTAAAATAATGAATCATTTGACTTTATGTAGCAGTAGCAATCATCTTGTATATCCATGTTGTGATTATATTGCAAAGTCCATGTTAGTTTTATCACTTTCATACTCGAGGACGAGCATGAGTTAAGCTTGGGGATGTTGATGCATCTAAAATGCATACATGAACTTTGCACTATAATAGTTATATTCCATTCATATTTGCATCATATAAGGGGTATATTACTGTTATTTAATGATTTTTGGTAATTTATAATGATTTCCCCTTTATATGGAATTAATCCTGCGCAGGCAGAAAACCCCTATTTCTTTCTTTATTTCTTTCAGGACCTTAACGAAGTCATAATGAGCTATAAATTTAGGGGAGTCATTATTTTGGAAGGAGAAGATTTAGGAGCGAAAGAAGTCAACGAACGGAGGCCGGAGGACCAAAAGGGGGGGTCCCATGCGGCTACAGTACCAGGCCGCGTGGGCCCATCCAATTTGGCCCTCGTGGCCCCGTTTGCATCGATCCTTCACCCAGAAGCATCCTCGTGACCTAAAAACGCCTATATAAAAGGTCTCCCGACGTTTTCCAGAGGGAGGCGGCGGAGAAATGCAAAACGAGAAATAGAGAGGCGGAGGGCTGCCGCCGGAGAAGATCGCAGGGGGGAACGCCGCCGGAATCCACCTCCGGAGGGCTCCACCCCCCCCCCTCCGGCGTGATCATCATCAACATCTACAGCAAGATTGTCTCCACTCCGGGCTGCACCTCTTCATCAACCTCTCCATCAAGCTCCTCATCTCCATGATGAAGGGGGAGTAGTCTCCCTCGGGGCTGAAGGCTCATGCCGGTAGCTATGTGGTTTATCTCTCTCTCCCATGGTGTGATCTTTATGTGATCATGAGCTTTGTAATCTAGTTGAATCCATAGATGGTACTCTTCTTTATCTTATGAATTATGCTACTCAAGTGGTTTTATTGATGTGATTGCCGGAGTCACCTTTGTCCCATAGTGTGAAGTTGACAGTGCGTGCACCGTGTGTGGCTCTTAGGCTAAAGATTACATGAATACTTATCATGAGTTATTATTTGTGTTGGATGTCTCTATGATATTGTGGTGTTTGTTAGTACTATCTTTGGATATGAATAGTGACCGCATGAAGTGTCCATAGATGTGGAATATGAACTTTAAGGTGTGCTTTTTGTAGCCCTACATAATGGATTGGTGTTCTTTATCCAACCAGAAATTAATTCAGAGTAGCATAATGAGGAGGAATTATCTATGTATTCAATTATATTATTATTGTTGAGAGTGTCCACTAGTGAAAGCATGATCCCTAGGCCTTATTTCCAAAGCACCGTTTACACCTTTGTCTTGTCCTCTTGCATTAAAAAGGATTGGGACACTTTCACACCCTTGTTCCCTTGTCTTGTCCTCTTGCATTAAAGAGAATTGGGACACTATCACACTCCTGTTTTGTTACATCAAACTTCCATCCATTAAATCAACCACCTTGTTCTATAAACTTGTTTAGTGCATAATCAACTAAAACTTGTGACACTTTAGTTGTAGGGAATAGATAACTTTTCCTTCTTGCTCCTGCGGATCGATACCTTACTTCCACATTGAATTGTGCTACAGTGATTCCTTGCTCTTGGGGATTATCAATCACTATGTGGATAATTTGATACTCTTCAATTGTTTTGAGGCATTAAAATAACTAATGGTTAAAATTTGTTGGTTAATGGTGTTAGAACTGATTAGTGGAGATGTGTTAGTAAAGCGTGTAGCCGTACTTCTCTGAACTAAACAACCTATGTCAGCAATGCTAACGTGTCATGAATTCTGCTAAGTTGAAAATAAGTTCCTAGTGGGTAGTTACTGCAATGGTCGGGGAAGCCAACGGGGCACTTGTGTCGCCGCCACGATCCCTCTCGAGGTGTCTCTAACCATTTGTGGAACATTGAAACTGCTAGTTGTTTGCAATATATGAAATGCATTGTTGAGTTTTGGTTTTTCGCACTTCCACTTCCATATTTTGCTAGCCTCTTCGGTGCTGCGCAATACCCTCTCTCACATTGAGATTGGTGCATACGTCGCGAGTACATCCAACTCCGTGGGAAAACTTCATCATGTTCTCGTACACATAAGCCAACTATCTCCCTCCAAACAGCCACCATACGTACCTATCACGGCATTTCCATAGCCGTTCCGAGATACATTGCCATGCAACATCCATCATTACATTACATGACTTGATGTCGTTCTTCATTACCATATAGTTTGCTTGATCATCGAGTTAGTGTGCTGCGTGGCCTGCCACATGTTCTACTTTTTTTTCCACACTACGCTCAATCATGCATACTTTCTTTTATACATCATGTATTAGTCTTATGAGTTATGAGTACCAAAAGTGTGATGATCATCTTGTAAAAATAGAGTGTTGCCCCTACCTGTGAGCATATTGAAAAGAGTCCAAAGTGGCCACATAAAAGAGTCCAAAAGAGACCAATGAGAGAAAATTTAAAAGAGCCACGGAGGCCACAATTGTAAAAAAAAAGAGAAATATAAAAGAGAGAGGGGGCAGCACTACTATCCTTTATTCCACACTTGTGCTAGTTAGCACCTACACTTCATTATAGAGAGTTTTCATGTTTCGTTTGTATAACTATGTGGGGAATTAACGTTATAGAACTTGGCTTGTATATTCCAAGGATGAGCCTCCTCAAGTGAGCTCTAGGTCTTCATGAGCAAGCAAGTTGGATGCACCCCACTAGTTCCATTGGAGAGCTTTCATACACTTATAGCTCTATGTGCATCCGTTGCATGGCAATCACTACTCCTCATAGAGTGTCAACTACGGGACTTCCTTCTGTCTTGTGGTTACCCTCTCCACTGTTTGAACCTTTCTTTTTGGCCTTCCAAACCTCCATTATTGTTCTCTTTGCCATAACATCATGGTGCCAAAGCCACTTCTTACTTGCACTAGTTGAGTAGACTTCGAAACAGTTGATTTGTGAAGTAGATGGATTAGGACACTTGACTTGAGCTTGGCTATTCCATGAATAACTAATTAGATGCTTTGAAGAATGATTAATACTTTACATTGGAGACATAATTTGTAATTCTTCTTTCTAAACCTTATGTATGGTTCCATGTCTCCAACGCACTTATTCATGAAAAGTTTCTAGCATTTGTTTGCTAACATTTGTTAATCATTGTTTGCTTAATATCAACTATAGACAATTGTTTTGGATCACCTCATTCATATCATGTGCTTTGCATTACTGTCTTGATCATGATTGTGTTGGTTGCATGTCTCATCAAAAATTATTTTGTTATCACTTACCTACTCGAGGACGAGTAGGAGTTAAGCTTGGGGATGTTGATATGTGTCAAACGTATCGATAATTTTTGATTGTTCCATGCATGTTTTACATCATTGTCACTTCTTTTTATATCAATTTTATGATTTATTTGGGCTAACCTTTTAATAGTTTCAAAAGTTCACAATGTTCTTTTTTTACACTTTGATGTGTAGGAATCGCTTAGAAATTGGCAAAAACGCAAAAGGAAACCTTGTTGGAATCGAATTGGACTTTCCTGAAATCTGTCCCTTCTAACAGATTTCAGAGATCGTCAGTTTGAGACCTGAAGACGACGTCAACTGAAGTTCTCACATCGAAGATAGTTGTGGGAAATTTCCATAGCTTTCATTTAAACCCAAGAACAGCCCAATCCGAGTCTGTACGGCCAAAATATCCCCGTTTTACTGAAGCCCAAAAATCTGATGACGGAAATTCGGGAAAGTATATAAAGATAGTAAACCTAGGTCATCAAGCCCCCACGAATTTTTCTCCTCCTAGGCAGCCGCCTATGACAGGATAACCTCCTCCATAGCAGCACCATCTCCAAGTTTGAAGAGAGGGCCAAGGGCCGCCGCCGCCGCCTCCAAGGGCTGCCGCCGCCGCCTCTCCAAGGGCAGCCGCCGCCGCCTCTCCAAGGGCAGCCACCTGCCTCTAGGCTGCCCACCTCCAAGGGCTGCCGCCGCCGCCTCTCCAAGGGCTGCCGCCGACGCCTCTCCGGGCCACCAACGTCGCCGTCTCTCCTCCGGGCTGCACCTCTCCATCAAGCTCCCACTCACCATGGCCATGCGTGAGTAGTCTCCACCGGGGCTGAGGCTTATACAAGTAGCTATGTTGTTATCTCTCTCTCCCATGATGTAATCTTCATTGTGATCATGAGCTTTATTAGTATAGTTGAATACATGATGTTTCCCTATGTGTAATGGTTATGATGTTGCTCAAGTGGTGTTATCTAGTATAATTTGCGGAGTCACCGTTGTGATCACGGTACCACGGTGACAGTGAGGGTGTTGTGTGTGGCTCAAAGCATCAAGATTAGAGGGATCTTCATCATGAGTTTGTTCTTTATTATTGTTGGATTGAATAGATCATGAGGTTTCTTGATACTTGTGTTATTGAAGAAAGAGACTATTCAAGAAATATGTTGTGGTGTTTGTTAGTACTATCTTTGGATGCGGATAGTGATAGCATGAAGTGTCCATAGATCTGGAATACGAATTTCAAGGTGTGCTTTTCGTAGCTCTACACAATATTCATCCTATTTAATCCACAAAAGAATGATCTCCGAGTAACGTCCACCGTGCATGTGTTTTTGTGGAAACTATCATGTGTTTAATTATGTTAATGATGTTGAGAGTAGTCACTAGTGAAAGTATGAAGCCAAGGCCTTGTTTCCAAGCATTGATACACCATTTTTAGTCACTTTTGTCACTTATTTGCTTGCTGCCATTTTTATTACAGAATTACAAAATCACCTTTTACCATCCATATCACTTGCATTTTACCATCTCTTCGCCGAACTAGTGCACCTATACAACTGACAATTGTATTAGGTGTGTTGGGGATACAAGAGACTTCTTATATCTTAATTGCAGGGTTGCTTGAGGGGGATATCTTTGACCTGTACCTCCTGTGGATTCGATAAACCTTGGGTTACTCACTTAAGGGAAATTTGCCGCTGTCCTACAAACCTCTGTTCTTGGAGGCCCAACAAGTCTACAAGAATAGAAGCGTGTAGTAGACATCAGTGTGCTCCGATCTCTTCTGCGCCTTCTCGGATCTGGGGGCGGCTGCCTCCGGATGAGCGAGGCGCCGGAGGGCTTCTTTTGAGAGGATTGCTTGATCTTGGCCATCGGGACAAAGAGGCCTGCTACTCTGTGTTGCGGCGGCTAATCGGAGAAGCGCGCAGCGCACGGCGAGAAGGGAAGAAGACGAAGGGCGATTGGCCGGCGATTTGGGGATTTCTGTGATTTGGGAGAAGTAACGGCTACAGTTCCCACGAGCCATGGCTTATAGGGCATCCCACGCATTGCGTCGTGGCCCCACCACTCTGGCCGGCGCGGGGATCGAGGAGACATTCCGTTCGGGGCGCTTCCTCCTGTTGGATTCAAGATGGATGTTGGCGGTCCGCGCGGATCACAACGTTTATCAAGGCGAAGAAGACCCATGGGCTCGCGCTACTCCCCAGCGAGCGCAACCCCGACGGATGGGACAAGACAGTCAAGGCAAGACGTCGAGGACCCACTTTGACTTTTTTGGTCATTGCCCCGGCAGCCGAAGGACGTGCCCGCCGGGACTATGCCCGGGGGCTACTGTCGCAACAGTGGAACACGGGGTTCCCCTGATGCGTTCAAAGTGGGTCCGCCGCCAGCGGGCCCACCAAGAAGGCGAACAAAGCAAGGATTCAAGACTGGCAGATGGGCCCCCCCATCTGCCCCATGGCAACCAGACAAGGGCGGCATCGACAACCACGACTAAGGGCTGGGGTACCTTCCGGGGTCACCCTCAACCCGGCAGACGGCACGGAGGTCCCGGGGACCCGGACGCCCGGCAGGAGGCCAGGCTCACCCCCGGGATCCAGCCTCCATACAAGCGAAGAGGATAAGCTTGCCAGCTCCAGCTAGAAGCTTCTAGAAGACTTGGGCGCCAAGAAGATGGAGGCATTGTGGGGCGACACGGTCGGTAAAGGTGTTAGCCTTTGTCCGCCCGCCCTGCAAAAGGTGGGCGACCGCACCTAGCCCCCCTCAGAAGAATACTTGGACGAGAAGAGGCCACGTCGCCTCCTAAGAAGAACCCGGAGGGGTTTTTCTGCCTAAAACCCCTCCACCCCCAAAGGTGCCACTGTGAGATCCCCTTAGCCTATAAAACGAGGACCAAGGCACCTTAGGGAGGGGGCGGGATTCCAGAGAGTCGGAGGCTAGGCTAGGTAGCGCACCAGACGAGAGTAGCATAAGCGAGAGGTGATCTCCTCCGGGATAGGATCTGCTCGTCTTCAACCTCTAGCCAACACCTCTCGGGTTCTCACCCGCAACCACCTCTGTAAGCTACACCATGATAAACCACTCAATCCAGACATGCAGGAGTAGGGATTTTAGCCTCCAGGCGGCCTGAACCTGGGTAAACTCCCTGTGTACCTGTGTTGCTTGCTAGTGCATAGATCAGAGGTATCAATGAGGTTCTCCCAAGTGTTGACGTCTCCCAGCCTACTTCGCGCCCCGTGCCGAACCTATAAAGGGGGTATCCTTTTCTCCCAGTGTCCGTGATCCAAGACACGACACTGGTCTTTGGAGAGTATCTGTCGGCTTATCGGTTGGGCCTCCTGGTGCGGGCTAAGCTCTTAAGGGTGGCCCGATCTTCACGGATTGACGAACGTGTGGACGAACGCACGCAAGAACACGAGGAGAACGAATAACACAAGAACACAAACCCAATACAATTGACGCGTTGTCCTCACCGATCGGTCCAACCGGCCCAATAGAATCACACAAGGGAGAGACCGCGAGGTAGAATCCCTATGTAAAAGATCGGTGTGCATGAGGTAGAATCTCGTAAGTGAGAGACGGTGAAGTTGAATCATACATGAGAGAGAATCCGTGCAAAGAGTGGCCTTGAATCACTCCAATAGATACATCTAAGGAGGAGCCTTGAATACACAAGGGGATCTTCTCCACGAACGGAGGAATGAGCACAAGCCCAAGTCTCTAGGTCTATTCCTACTTCTTACTTATCTCTAGATCTGAGGGGGTAGGGAGGTATATATAGGCTAAGCCAAAAGGGGTAGGTGGGAAAGGATAAGATACAAGGGACGTGGCTCTTTTCCTGCACACAGGCAGTCGTCGGACGGTCCGGCGTCTCCGGTGCCGGATGGTCCGGCGCGGGTTGGCTCGGCATCTTCAGTCGCCGGATGATCTGGCGTCTCTCGCCGGACGGACCGGCGTCATCTTGTCGTGCTCTGTGGGGCCAGGCGCCAGACGGTCCGGCATTCCACGCCGGATGATCTGGCTCCTTCTTTGCGTGCGCCATCCGCCAGGCGCCGGATGGTCCGGCATCGTTTGCCAAACGACCGGTGACGTAACCAAGCGTCGCCAGAGGCATGCCGGAGTATACCGGCAGGTGTCCGGCACCCACGCGCAGGGGTTCTAGGCGCCGGCCGGTCTGGCACCAACCGCCGGACGATCTGGTGGTCGCGACCGATGGTCTCTCGGGGGCCGGACGGTCCGGTGGTATGGGGCTGGATGGTCCGGCGGCTGTAGCTGCCTCTTCTCCCTCTTGTCGCTTCCTCCTCCTCTTCCAAGCGTAGGCCTTGGACGGCTTGGCTTCTTGGGCTTCCTCAGCATCTCCCTTGGCGTCTGTATTCGTCATGTGATGCATATCAATGTACAAGGGCCGAGGCTTAGGTAGTATACCATCCAAAGGCGGTGTATTGTGGATCATAGAGAGGAAGGAGGTCATGCTTTGATGTCCATGGTGACTTGGCACATGATGGGATGCTTGATATGGTGATGACGTTGGGGCACCCCGTATCACCTCCAACCTACTATCGACAGACTGAGTGGTGGTCAATCAAGCGATGAACCTGTAGGTGATAGAAGTGTTTGGAACCTAGTCTGGAAACTACTTTCAGTCTTTTGCATCATCGACAACTCATGTTCAGGATGTACCAGGAAACTATATTCCCTCTTGTTTCGTTAAGCTCCTGCAGGCTCGTCTGGCTCATCCAAATGGGAAGCTCCTACGGAAGGCAGACTCAAAGCTAATGTCGACGCTGGCTGGGATCCTTTGTCAAAGAAAGTTGGCCTAGGTATTATTATTCGTGATCATCTAGGCCAGCCTCTGCTCACCGAGTGGAAGTTTGTACCCTCCTGTGCAAGCGCAGAAGAAGCGGAGGTCCTAGCCTGTTTAGAGGGTCTAAATCACATGATAGATCTCCGTCGATGTTCCGTGATGCTGGAATCTGACTGCCTCCTAGCTGTGCAGTCAATATAAGGCGGAGGATTGGAGCTATCTATGAGCTGGACTCTATACAACGAAGCTCGGGAGCTGCTGAAAGTTTATCAAGATATTACAGTTAGTAAGGTGGAACGCGTGAGCAATGGCGTAACGCACGTTTTAGTGGAATTAGGCAAATCTGGAATTAGTGGTGTTTTACATGATGCAGCCCCAACCTGCGTGTTGGAGATTATCACAAATGATTTGTAAAATATTATGCCTAATTAATAAAGCTCATGTTTCCTATCAAAAAACAAGACATGCCCCTTGAGAATCTCCAAGACCTATCATCTGCAATGATCGGTGGTTAGAGGTGAAGCGAGTGCAATGATCTTGATGCTGGAGCAGCCGAGCCACTAAAGAGGGACTGCCCATGTCTACTACTTTGAAGGCTCTACTTCCAAGGCTTCCCTTGATTGAAGCACCATCCATCGCCACGTCCAAGGAGGGCCCTCAATCCCTTACTATGGAAGAGGGTTGTACTCTCGAAGGTTGGAGAAGCTTACAGTACTAGAGCACAAATAGAGGAGAACAACAAGGTTGTCAATGGAAAAACACAAAGGAACACAACCAACCCATCGGAACCGAGACCATATCGAGAAGGGCACCACCCAAAATCGTCAACCGCCCATATCCAACTCACCAGACATTTGGATCCCAAGACGACGACTTTAGGGAGAATGATGCCAAAGCCTCACTGGCAGGGCCGTCCAAGAGGGCGTCCAAGTGAGTCACTGCAGTGCCGCCCGATCTATAGAGCAAATAAGGTTTTCACGCGGAGCCTGTAGGAACCTCGGCGCCGTCCCCAAGAGGGAACGCAACGCCCGAACGCAACCACCGTTGTCAACACTAACAATGCCGACCAAGGATTTCATCTGGATACCATGACCATTATCCTAACAAAGTTGTAATCCACTGCATTGTCTCCCCTCGAGCGGAACCCTAGGCTCCCCCGCCGCCACCCCCCTCATCCCTACTCCATCCCCTCGCCGCCGGCCGGATGAGGCTACCAGGCAAAGCCTGGGCAGCGGCCTGGTGGCGTGGCTTGGCGGTGGTGCTGGGAGCCCGTGGGAGGCGCGGTGGTGCAGGCTGCGCTGAGGCTAATGGCGGCATGGTCGTGGTGCGAAAGTAGGACGCGGCGGGCTGCACGGGTCGTCCCGGGCTCGATCTAGGCCGGACGGGCCACGACTGGCATGGAGGCAGAGGGCTGCGTCACTGATGGCGTGGGAGGTGGCTGGAGAGGTGAGCCTGGCTGGCGAGGGAGGTGGCTAGGGTGGCGAGGCGCAGTGGTTGCCCCGGCCGTGTTGCTGCACTTCTCTTCAGCCATGCATGCTCGCGGCGCAAGGGTGCGGCAGACTGTGCCTGCGAGCTGTTGGGCGGAAGCAGGAGGTGTCTCTCCTGCTGTCGTGCTCCGGCACTCGGGCGGCATGGAAGACAGAGGGCGGCAGCCCCGGGCGACTAGAGGCGCGGCTGGCATGTCGGCTCCGGTAGCTGCGACATGCGGAGGAGCTCGGTGGTCGGCCACGAATGCGATATCCTTTCTTGCGGCTCTCTTAGCTTCGTGGTGGTTCGAACTCCAGGCGAAAGCCTCACATCGACTCCGGTCGGTGTTGACATTGGCGACGCATTTTGGGCGTCATTGTCCTTTCCTGTTGGCATCGTTGTGGAGTCTCGACAACCGGCCTGACGGGAGTGGTCCCATGGTCTCCGGGTGAAAGTCTTAGCTCCATTGGGAGCGGGCGATGGTGACGGACGCGTCACTGATGTCTACTACACACTTCTATTCTTGTAGACTTATTGGGCCTCCAAGCGCAGAGGTTTGTAGGACAGCGGCAAATTTCCCTTAAGTGAGTAACCCAAGGTTTATCGAATCCACGGGAGGTATAGGTCAAAGATATCCCTCTCAGGCAACCCTGCAATTAAGATACAAGAAGTCTCTTGTGTGCCCAACACACCTAATACAATTGTAAGTTGTATAGGTGCACTAGTTCGGCGAAGAGATGGTAAAATGCAAGTGATATGGATGGTAAAAGGTGATTTTGTAATTCTGTAATAAAAATGGCAGCAAGCAAACAAGTGACAAAAGTGACTAAGAACGGTGTATCAATGCTTGGAAACAAGGCCTAGGCTTCATACTTTCACTAGTGACTACTCTCAACATCATTAACATAATTAAACATATGATAGTTCCCACAAAAATACATGCATGGTAGACGTTACTCGGAGATAATTCTTTTGTGGATCAAATACGATGAGAATTGCGTAGGGCTACGAAAAGCACACCTTAAAGTTCGTATTCCACATCTATGGACACTTCATGCTGTCACTATCCGCATCCAAAGATAGTACTAACAAACACCACAACATATTTCTTGAATAGTCTCTTTCTTCAATAACACAAGCATCAAGAAACCTCATGATCTATTCAATCCAACATAAAGAACAAACTCATGATGAAGATCCTTCCAATCTATTATCCATAGAGTCACACACGGCATCCATCCTGTCACCGAGGTACCATGATCACAACTGTGGCTCCAGAAATTGTACTAAATAACACCACTTGAGCAACATCATATCCATTACACATAGGGAAACATCATGTATTCAACTACAATAACAAAGCTCATGATCACAACCAAGATCACATCATGGGAGAGAGATAACCACATAGCTACTTGTATAAGCCTCAGCCCTGGTGAGGGACTACTCCCTCCTCATCGCGGGAAGCAGCGGTGTCGATGAAGATGGCTCCGGCGGTCGATCCCCCCTCCGGCAGGGTGCCGGAACAGGATCAATCTGACCCCCGAAACTTGTCGGTGATGGCGGCCGAGCTCTGTTGCGTATTTGGGAAAATCCTTCGGGGGTTAAGGTTTTTTCATCGGATGTGATTTTATAGGCGTCGGAGGCGGCCAAGGGGTCTCCCACAGGGCAGGGGCGGGTCCCACCCGCTGGTGGGCCCCAGGCCGCGGCAGGGGGGCACCCATGGCCTGTGTGTGTCCCCTGGAGTCGCCCTTCTGGCTCCCTTCCTCATTTCTTCAATAAAAAATCTCTGTAAATTTTCGTCCAATTCCGAGAATATTTCCAGAAGTAACTTTCTGCAATAAAAACAGCACAAAAACAGGGAACTGGCACTGGGCATCTTGTCAATAGGTTAGTCCAATAAAATACCTTGAAATGATATAATAATGTACCATAAACATGTAATGATGATAGGAATCAAGCATGGCATGATCAAAAATTATGGATACGTTTGACACGTATCAGCATCCCCAAGCTTAATTCCTGCTCGTCCTCGAGTAGGTAAATGATAATCAAAATAATTTTTGAGCTTGACATGCCACCAACATAATCTTGATCAAGATAGTAATGCAAAGCACATGATGTGAATAAGGTGATCCAAAACAATTGTCTATAGTTGACATTAAGCAAACAATGATTAACAAACGCTAGCTAAGAAATGCTAGAAACTTTTCATGAATAAGTGTGTTGGAGACATGGAACCATACATAAGGTTTAGAAAGAAGAATTGCAAATTATGTCTCCAATGTAAAGTATCAATCATTCTTCAAAGCATCTAATTAGTTATTCATGGAATAGCCAAGCTCAAGTCAAGTGTCCTAATCCATCTACTTCACAAATCAACTGTTTCAAAGTCTACTCAACTAGTGCAAGTAAGAAGTGGCTTTGGCACCATGATGTTATGGCAAAGAGAACAATAATGAAGGTTTGGAAGGCCAAAAAGAAAGGCTCAAACAGTGGAGAGGGTAACCACAAGACAGAAGAAAGTCCCGTAGTTGACACTGTATGAGGAGTAGTGATTGCCATGCAACGGATGCACATAGAGCTATAAGTGTATGAAAGCTCTCCAATGGAACTAGTGGGGGTGCATCCAACTTGCTTGCTCATGAAGACCTAGAGTGTTAATTCCCCACATAGTTATACTACTAAAACAACATGAGAATTCTCTATAATGAAGTGTAGGTGCTACTAGCATAAGTGTGGTAAAAAGGATAGTAAAAAGCTCATGATCACAACGAAGATCACATCATGGGAGAGAGAGATAACCACATAGCTACTTGTATAAGCCTCAGCCCCGGTGAGGGACTACTCCCTCCTCATCGCGGGAAGCAGCGGTGTTGATGGAGATGGCTCCGACAGGGTGCCGGAACAGGACCTTCTGAACCCCCGAAACTTGTCGGCGATGGCGGCGGAGCTCTGTTGCGTATTTGGGAAAATCCTTCGGGGGGTAGGGTTTTTGCATCGGGGATGATTTAATAGGCGTCGGAGGCGACCGAGGGGGTTCCCGAGGGGCAGGGGCGACCTGCGGCCGCGGCCTCCCCCTGGGCCGCGGCTGGTACCCGCGGGGGGCCTTCTGGGCCTCAGCTGGACCTGCCCTTCTGGCTCCGGTCCTTATTTGTCCAATAAAAAATCGTCATAAATTTTCGTCCAATTCCGAGAATATTTCCAGAAGTAACTTTCTGCAACAATTTCAGCACAAAAACAGGGAACTGGCACTGGGCATCTTGTCAATAGGTTAGTCCAATAAAATACCTTGAAATGATATAATAATGTAGCATAAACATGTAATAATGATAGGAATCAAGCATGGCATGATCAAAAATTATGGATACGTTTGACACGTATCAGCATCCCCAAGCTTAATTCCTGCTCGTCCTCGAGTAGGTAAATGATAATCAAAATAATTTTTGAGCTTGACATGCCACCAACATAATCTTGATCAAGATAGTAATGCAAAGCACATGATGTGAATAAGGTGATCCAAAACAATTGTCTATAGTTGACATTAAGCAAACAATGATTAACAAACGCTAGCTAAGAAATGCTAGAAACTTTTCATGAATAAGTGTGTTGGAGACATGGAACCATACATACGGTTTAGAAAGAAGAATTGCAAATTATGTCTCCAATGTAAAGTATCAATCATTCTTCAAAGCATCTAATTAGTCATTCATGAAAATAGCTAAGCTCAAGTCAGGTGTCCTAACCCATCTACTTCACAAATCAACTGTTTCGAAGTCTACTCAACTAGTGCAAGTAAGAAGTGGCTTTGGCACCAAGATGTTATGGCAAAGAGAACAATGATGGAGGTTTGGAAGGTCAAAAAGAAAGGCTCAAACAGTGGAGAGGGTAACCACAAGACAGAAGGAAGTCCCGTAGTTGACACTGTATGAGGAGTAGTGATTGCCATGCAACGGATGCACATAGAGCTATAAGTGTATGAAAGCTCTCCAATGGAACTAGTGGGGGTGCATCCAACTTGCTTGCTCATGAAGACCTAGAGTTCACTTGAGGAGGCTCATCCTTAGAATATACAAGCCAAGTTCTATGACGTTAAGTCCCCACATAGTTATACAAACGAAACATGAAAACTCTCTATAATGAAGTGTAGGTGCTAACTAGCACAAGTGTGGAATAAAGGATAGTAGTGCTGCCCCCTCTATCTTTTATATTTCTCTTTTTTTTTACAATTGTGGCCTCCATGGCTCTTTTAAATTTTCTCTCATTGGTCTCTTTTGGACTCTTTTATGTGGCCACTTTGGACTCTTTTCAATATGCTCACAGGTAGGGGCAACACTCTATTTTTACAAGATGATCATCACACTTTTGGTACTCATAACTCATAAGACTAATACATGATGTATAAAAGAAAGTATGCATGATTGAGCGTAGTGTGGAAAAAATGTAGAACATGTGGCAGGCCACGCAGCACACTAACTCAATGATCAAGCAAACTATATGGTAATGAAGAATGACATCAAGTCATGTAATGTAATGATGGATGTTGCATGGCAATGTATCTCGGAACAGCTATGGAAATGCCGTGATAGGTAGGTATGGTGGCTGTTTTGAGGGAGATAGTTGGCTTATGTGTAGGAGAACAGGATGAAGTTCTCCCACGGAGTTGGATGTACTCACGATGTATGCACAAATCTCATTGTGAGAGAGGGCATTGCGCAGCACCGAAGAGGCTAGCAAAATATGGAAGTGGAAGTGCCAAAAACCAAAACTCAACAATGCATTTCGTATATTGCAAACAACTAGCAATTTCAATGTTCCACAAATGGTTAGAGACACCCCGAGAGGGATCGTGGCGGCGACACAAGTGCCCCGTTGGCTTCCCCCGACCGTTGCAGTAACTACCCACTAGGAACTTATTTTCAACTTAGCAGAATTCATGACACATTAGCATTGTTGACTTAGGTTGTTTAGTTTAGAGAAGTACGGCTCCACGCTTTACTAACACATCTCCACTAATCAGTTCTAACACCATTAACCAACAAATTTTAACCATTACTTATTTTAAAGCCTCAAAACAACTGAAGAGTATCAAATTATCCACATAGTGATCTACAAGACTATGCAGGTTTTTTCTATTTCATACCACTACCACATGCATATCATTTTACCGTTCTAACAAATTAACCAAGCAACCATAGCAACTCTCTAACAAATATAAGTGAAGAATAAGAGACTTTAACATCAACAACTAGCAGCTCTAAACAAGATAAAAACTAAAAGCGAGAGCTTACTACCAAACAAATAGTAGCTAGGAATACTTAACAAGATATAAGCGAAGCAAAGGAGTATTCAAACGAAAAGCGGAGCGTGTCTCTCTCCCACACAAACAAAGCAAGGATCCAACAAGTATATGACCAGCAAACAAACAAATAAAACTGAAAGTAAAAAGACGCTCCAAGCATAGCACATAATATGTAAAGTGATAAAAACTTAGTTCAACGACGACGAGCTCATGATAGTCGATGAAGAAGAGGGGATGCCTTGGGCATCCCCAAGCTTAGATGCTTGATGGTTCTTGATATTCAGAGGGGTGCCATGGGGGCATCCCCAAGCTTGAGATTTGATCCATTTTCAATTTCTTCATGTTCCTCTCCTTTGGAACTTAAAAACTCCCTTCCCATAAAATTTCTCATAAACTAATTAGAGGGTTAGTGCTCATAAATTAAAATGCACATGTGTTCAACTCAAGACAAATTGCAAACAACTTTATTAGGCATTAGCTACAGTTTACTAAGCCTCAATGTTGAAATCTACCCCTAGAGTATCACATATGACGATGGTAAAGAGACGAATGCAAAATAAAAGTAGAATCTATCAAAATCTGAACAGTCTGTAAAGATTGAATTTTTCGAGGCACTTCTGTAGCTCAAATCAGAAAAGTTATAACTAACGAAAGATAGATAAAAGTATCAGACTTGCTGTCTAAAAATTTCAGAAAAATATAAAATTCAGAGAATTTTTGGATTTTCGAACAGTAAGGACAGAAATCTGTTTCTGGACAGCAAAACAACACCTCGCACTTTCAATGCATTAGAGGCTAAACTTGGCACAAAAACCAAAAGAAAAAGATACAATTAAGTTGCTACAGAGGCAACAACTTCAAGACTCAAGAAAAGCAAAAAGCAAACTGAAAGTAAAAGATGGGTTGTCTCCCAACAAGCGCTTTTCTTTTAAGCCTTTTAGCTAGGCATGATAATTTTAATGATGCTCTCGTAAGAATAAGAATTGAAACACAAAAGAGAGCATCAAGAAGCAAATATCAAACACATTTAAATATAACTCTCTTCCTATGCATAGGCATCTTGTAAGAAAATAAATTATTGGAGCATACAACATCAAGCATAGGACGGTAAAGCGAGTGCAACATTAAAACCTTCAACATAAAGAGGGGAAACTTCATAAGATGAAAATTTATATAACCACGCTTCCCTCTCTCATAGTAACTTTCAGTAGAATCATAAGAAAACTCAATAACATTACCATCACATAAAGTATTTTTCTCATGATTCAAATGCATAAAAGTATTATTATTACTCTCCATATAAGTAAAATCTTTATTATTAGTAGCATTGAGAGTAGGACTATCATATAGAACTTGGACATGATAGACTAATTGTGTATTAGAAAGATGATGTTCAGTAGGAGAGTAATAATTATGACGAGTCTCGTAGGGATGATTAAAATCATTCTTTATGGCATATTTATCATCACAATAATCATCAAAAATTGGAGGCATGATATCATCATAAGCAAGGGGATAGTCATCTTTCCAAGCATATATTTTTGTAAACAAATCATCATGACTTTCAATACCAAAAGGAGTTTCAAACACATCATCCCCAAGCTTGGGGTTTTCCACATTCTGATTAGAAGAAACATGAATATTCCCAACAGTATAACAATTATCAATATCATCATTTTCAAAATTGGTGCCAAAAAGATTTTCAAGATAATAAGTAGTATTATTATCCCAATCATGATCATCACAATAAGTAGCAGGCATAACATAATCTTCTTCAATAGTGCCTATAGACTTAACATCAAGATGATAATGAATACAATTAAGCGGATCATCTTCAATAATTTTTGATTCATGCTCACCAGGAACAACCATGATGGGAGAAATATGCTTAGGGGATGATACCGTTTGCTCTTTATTTTTACTCCTCCCTCTCTTCTTATTCTTCTTCACCACCTTAGGAGGGATTGGTTGGAAAGGGAGCTTCTCCACATAATCTGATTCATTATTAGAAAAGACAGGGGAAACCTGGGAGAATCTCTCCCTTTCATTATTGGCAACATAAGAAACATATGTCCTTTTATACTTTGGTGAAGTGATATTCTTTCTAATTTTTGCAATGTACGCATTGTCACGGCAATTCACAACACAATAATGATAAGATCCCTTGAGAATGCTAATTCCCAAAAGTACTACTATCTAACCAAGAAGTTTTTTCTAATAACTCTTCACACCCCAAAAATAAATTAAGTTCATCATAAAGACTAGAGGTGATCATGATATCACAAAACTGGCTACTAATTCTATCATTAAAGTACGAGCATTGGAAATTAAAATGACCTTCTTCATTGCAAAGTTCACACATAAAAGGATAGAGGTCATTTAATTCTATAGCAAATTTATATAAATCCTTAAGCCATTTGCTAGTTCTTTCATTCTTATGTTGCTTACAATATTTATCTTCTTCAACCCGAGTGCTTTCACAAGGTCTATGCACTCCACAAAAATTAACATGCTTATATGTAACATTATTTGTAGAGATCTGATCATGTCTATTGCAATCATCATTAACAATTTCATTTTGTTTGCAAATGTCTTTGAAAGGTTCATGATGCTTAGACCATTTCTCTTTAGTAATATTAATATGAGAAGCAAAAGATTTATAGATATCAACAACTATATGAGAGTCAAGTCCAAACTTAGCACTAAGCTTATTAAAACTATCAGTTTCAACAAAAGACTTAATGCAATTATACTCATAATTTATACCTGACTCTTTACCTTTGTCGATCTCCCAATCTTCAATGTTTTGTTGAATATTTTCAATAAGATCCCATTTAGCATCAATCTTCTTACTTGTAAAAGAACCCATAGAAGAAGCATCAAGTATTTCCTTGTCATGACGAGATAGCCTTGCATAAAAATTGTTAACAATAATATCCTTGGAAAGATCATGGTTAGGACATTTAAGCATTAATGATTTCAATCTCCCCCAAGCTTGAGCAATGCTCTCTCCATCATGTGGCCAAAAATTGTAGATATAATTTCTATCTCGATGAATTTCATGAAGAGGATAAAATTTAGAATAAAAGAGAGACATAAGCTCCTTCCAATCCAACAAGTGAGAATTGTCTAGCAGCCTATACCACTCCAATGCTTTCTCCTTAAGTGATAAGGAAAATAATTTCCTCATGAATACCTCTCTTGATACACCTGCAATCTCAAACAACTCACATAACTCTTTAATATAAAGCAGATGATAACTAGGATGTATAGCTCCATCTCCTGCATAGCAATTGCTCATAACACGATCAATTATCCCCATCGGTATCTTGAAAGGAATACATTCAGTATGTGGAGTAACCTTATCCACCATGGGAGTGGTGGAGAGGTCACTCTCAAAAAGTAAATTCAAAGAACAACGTTCCATAAGCCAAACTAGTGAAATAAAAACAAGAAACAAAAAGATATAACTGCAGAATCTAAAGAAGATACCTTCAAGCGCTCACCCCCCCCCCCCCCCCCCGGCAACGGCGGCAGAAATTAGCTTGATGTCTACTACACACTTCTATTCTTGTAGACTTGTTGGGCCTCCAAGCGCAGAGGTTTGTAGGACAGCGGCAAATTTCCCTTAAGTGAGTAACCCAAGGTTTATCGAATCCACGGGAGGTACAGGTCAAAGATATCCCTCTCAAGCAACCCTGCAATTAAGATACAAGAAGTCTCTTGTGTCCCCAACACACCTAATACAATTGTCAGTTGTATAGGTCCACTAGTTCGGCGAAGAGATGGTAAAATGCAAGTGATATGGATGGTAAAAGGTGATTTTGTAATTCTGTAATAAAAATGGCAGCAAGCAAACAAGTGACAAAAGTGACTAAAAACGGTGTATCAATGCTTGGAAACAAGGCCTAGGCTTCATACTTTCACTAGTGATCGACTATTCTCAACATCATTAACATAATTAAACACATAATAGTTCCACAAAAACACATGCATGGTAGACGTTACTCGGAGATAATTCTTTTGTGGATCAAATACGATGAGAATTGCGTAGGGTTACGAAAAGCACAACTTAAAGTTCGTATTCCAGATCTATGGACACTTCATGCTGTCACTATCCGCATCCAAAGATAATAGTAACAAACACCACAACATATTTCTTGAATAGTCTCTTTCTTCAATAACACAAGCATCAAGAAACCTCATGATCTATTCAATCCAACAAATAAAGAACAAACTCATGATGAAGATCCTTCCAATCTATTATCCATAGAGTGACATAGGGCACCCATCCTGTCACTGAGGTACCATGATCACAACGGTGGCTCCGGAAATTGTACTAAATAACACAACTTGAGCAACATCATATCCATTACACATAGGAAAACATCATGTATAGATAACCATATAGCTACTTGTATAAGCCTCAGCCCCGGTGAGGGACTACTCCCTCCTCATCGCGGGAAGCAACGGTGTCGATGGAGATGGCTCCGGCGGTCGATCCCCCCTCCGGCAGTGTGCCGGAACAGGATCAATCTGACCCCCGAAACTTGTCGACGATGGCGGCGGAGCTCTGTTGCATATTTGGGAAAATCCTTCGGGGGGTAGGGTTTTTTCGTTGGATGTGATTTTATACGCGTCGGAGGCGGCCGAGGGGTATGCCACAGGGCAGGGGCGGGTCCCACCCACGGGTGGGCCCTAGGCCGCGGCAGGGGCTGCCCCTGGCCTGTGTGGGTCCCCTAGAGTCGCCCTTCTGGCTCCCTTCCTCATTTCTTCAATAAAAAATCTCCGTAAATTTTCGTCCAATTCCGAGAATATTTCCAGAAGTAACTTTCTGTAATAAAAACAGCACAAAAACAGGAAACAGGCACTGGGCATCTTGTCAATAGTTTAGTCCAATAAAATACCTTGAAATGATATAATAATGTAGCATAAACATGTAATAATGATAAGAATCAAGCATGGCATGATCAAAAATTATGGATACGTTTGACACATATTAGTCACTTCCTTGTTGGAGGCGTCGTCTTGGAGTCATTGTACGTCTCTCCCAGTGTGACGGTTTCGCGGCGGATGGGTTGGATGGATATGTGGTCATGGGAGGTGGATCCCGGGGTGGCGGTCCCAGACGGTGGTGGACGTCGAGGCGGCGGCCTCGATCTCCCACGCTACGACGGTTCTATGAGGCAGGGCCCATGGTTTGCGTGGGTCTGGGGACGACCTGGATGAAGACTGTGCGGGCAAAAGGTTCGTCGACCCGACTGGATCGCCTTCGGGCAATGCGAAGGTCGATCTGGTTGCTACGTCGGGGCGGTGGCCCCGGAACAGGTGAAATTTGGAGGCAACCTGGATGAAGACTGTGCGGGCAGAGGGTTCGTCGACCATGACTGGATCGTCTTCGGACAATGCGAAGGTCGATCTGGTTGCTACGCGGGGCGGCGGCCCCGGAGCAGGTGGTGTGTGTTGTGACGTTTTGTCGACTTGCTGGACGACGGGTCGTCTCGTTTGTGCGTTTTTTGGCTCTGTTTTCCTTATAAACAGGGCATTGTATATCTTATATGTTTTTTGGGCCCGGGTTTTCTTTATAAAGTGGGTCAACTATATTCTATCTACACGGAATGCATCGAAAAAAACAAAGTCAAAACGGCAAGACGAGGGAGACGAGAACGAGATCGTTGGGAGCATGCTTCATACCGAGACACCAAATTTTATCTGGTCACCGAGTCAACGGCCCAGCTGCCACCAAGGCACCAACACACCCCATGAATCCCTGATGTATCTAGTCTAGTTGGGCACCAACGGACTCACGTAACCGTACGCACTCAGAGCTTGCGCACGAGATGAGTTTGCACCGACGACTGATCCGTTGACGAAGATGCAGATGCACGTATATAAAGCCGATCCCGCCTTCACCGAGTAGCGCGAAAGCGATCAGCGTATGCCTTGAGGTTGAATCATCATTAGGAGATGTTAAATCGCGTCCACACGTCGGCCAAGGCCGCCGCAGCGACAATACTGCTCTGCTTTTGCTCCGCCATCGCTTCCTCCTCCTCCTCCTCTCATGGCACGGCCGGCACCGGCGCCAAGCGGGGCTCGATCGTGGTCGACCAGTCCGGCAAAGGCGACTACAGGAAGGTCCAGGACGCGATCGATGGCGTCCCGGCGAACAACTCTGCCGGCACGGTCATCCGGATCAATCCCGGGGTCTACAGGCAACTAACCGCACATGTGACCATTATCTTCTGATACGGAAGTTGAAGACGTACAGTCCGGCGTTGCAGGGAGAAGATTGTGGTGAACAAGCCCCACATAACGCTGACCGGCACGAAGAGCGCCAACGCGACCGTCATCACCTGGAACGAGCCCTGGGTCTGGGCCGACTCCCCGACCGTCTCCGTGCTGTTAAATATATAACCTAGCCCTTTCTATCAGTTCGGATTTTTGGATTATTTGGTTAATGCATCAATTCAATATGGTATCAGAGCCAGGAGGTCTCAAGTTCAAGCCCCAGCTTACGCGCTATTTGATTAAAAATAGTTGCGGCCTCCCATCTACCCCACATCTATGGTCTTACCGATTACCAGCCTAGACGTGAGGGGGAGTGTTAAATATATAACCTAGCCCTTTCCATCAGTTCGGACTTTTGGATTATTTGGCTAATGCATCAATTCAATACGTGCTGGCCTCCAACTTCGTCACCAAGCGCTTGACGTTTCAGGTCAGTTCCTTCCTCCACATCGATCGTTCGTTCGTGATTTCCTTTCACATGAACGCCCGTGTTGTTGACAGTTTCTCGTCTCGGGGTTCAGAACACGTTTGGGGACAGCGACCGTCGCGGTGAGGGTCGCCGGAGACAGGGCGGCGTTCTATGGGTGCAGGATCCTGTCGTTCCAGGACACGCTCCTCGACGACGCGGGGCGCCATTACTACCATGGGTGCTACGTCGAAGGGGCCACCGACTTCATCTTCGGAAACGGACAGGCTCTCTTCGACGTAAGTGCGTTGATCAGTCACATGTAACTGACACCAAAACGTGCTTCATTCAGGTCAAGAACACCGTATCAAATGAGGGGATTGCGATCAACTAACAAGAATTCCCGTGCAGAAATGCCATCTACACTCCACCTCGCGCATCGGCAGCGCGTTCACGGCGCAGCAGCGGTCGTCGGAGTCGGAGGAGACGGGGTACGGCTTCGTCGGGTGCAAGCTGACCGGCGTCGGGGTCGCCACGTCCATATCCTGGGGCGGCCATGGGGCCCCTACTCCCGCGTCGTCTTCGCCCTCAGCTAGATGTCCAGCACAGTGAGCCCTCGAGGCTGGGACGACTGGGGCCACAGCGACAAGCAGAGGTACCAGTAACAAACTTACTAGTGCCGCCATTTCCTGTGAAAAGAAGAAGAAAAAGAAATGCTTGGACTGACGTGCTTTTGGCTTGGTTGCGTCCCAGGACGGCGTTCTACGAGGAGTACCAATGCTACGGCGAAGGATCCAAGACTGATGGCAGGGTCGCGTGGTCTCGCTACCTCTCGCGAACCGAAGCATCACCGTTCATCACCAAGGCTTGGGTTGGTGGGCAACAATGGCTTCGGTAGAAGACAGTTGCGGTGGTGGTTTACTTGTACGGAGTACCCTTATTTAGAAGATGCTACTCAAATCCACGTGCAGTTAAGGCATTATTATTAAGGGTAACATAATCAAATCCCTCAAAAAAAAAATCCCCATTGGAGAGGGCTTTGTAGAACCATCCAGCACTTCATAGATCAATCAAATCATCATACATAATTTTTTAAATATAGTGCTGTACATTTCTAACTTCGTTAAAAGTTGATAGACATAATAAAACGCGTCTAGAAAAAAATTAGAACATCTTATAATTCGAAATGGATAGAGTAGTTTTGTATTCACAATAAGTCATGCACACAAGCAAGAATGACCTTTCTGGATGGGAACGATATATGATGAGTCGATCTTCCCAGCTCCCAAAGATTAGCCCAAGATTGTTTTGTATTTTTGCGATTTCTATTTCTTGACCAACCACAAACTCGTCTCCTGGCGTGGTCACCGCGCCCCGTGAGATCTATCATGTGTCCTTGGGTGGGTCACAGTGGTAGAGCAAGATTTTGTCGTGTTTCTGTGGGTAATGTTTTGCGTGGTCCCACTTGTCGGCCTCTTTCCATTTCCTCTTCCTCAAATCTCTTTCCTCTCTTCTCCATCTCTGTCGCGTCTGCATTGACGATGTCCTCGCACAACTATCCCACCGGAGCTTTCCCCGCTCGCCTTGCCCCACCTACCGCTGCACGTCGATTAGTCATCGCCAACAAGATCTTATGCGTTAGATGAGTATGTTGGGGATATGCCGAACAGGTACCTTCGCGGAGGTGACTAAAAGCCAGCATACCAGGGTGACCCACAATGGTGGTAAGTCAATCCGGCTTACCGGGCGGCCCAGTATGATGAAGCGCAGGAGGCCCATCCGGCTAAGGGAAGGTTGCAGAAGGCGGCCTGCATTGTAGTCGACTTAGGTCCCAAGGCAGTGCTCAAGCCGGATTCGAGTAGAACTCTGTAACTTAATCGGTTAGTTTTCCTCCTACAAACCCTAGTCCTGGCGCCTTTATAAGCCGTACGGAGAGACGCCTGAGGGCACGCTCTAACTTTCATTGTAATCGGCTCATATCGCCCTATAGTAAATTATAGCAGCACGTAGGGTTTCGCCACCGTTGCGAGATTCGAAGCTGGGTAAACTCGTGCCTATCCCGTCACCGGAATTACCTACATCTCCTACACCCACCTCTTTACCTAGCCGGATGGCACCCCTGTCTTCGCTAGATTCGACGATACCTCGACAGTTGGCGCCCACCGTGGGGCCAAGAGATGTCCGGGGTTACGTTCCGGGTAGGATCTACCGGCGGCGTCGGCGACACCATCGCGGTCGGCTTGGTTAGCTGCTACGACGAGACCGGCGTCGGCTACGTATTCAACGACGGCTTCTGGATGCCGGTAAAGGAGGATCCTGCCGGCTGGTCCACGTTCTCCATCGGCGGTTTCGACATCTTCGTCGGCTTCACCGCCGGAGCGCTGGATACGCTCGTCTTCACTTCAAGCTTACCCTCCACCCACCCCAGCAAATTTGAAGACAGATCGGATCTGGATTCGGAAGAGATTGCTGACCTCGATCTAGCTATTGACGCTAATGAAGAAGACTCTGAAGTTGACGTTGCAAGCTTCAACAAGGTGGCGCCGGAGTTCCACTTCGTCGGCATCCTGGGAGAATCCGGCTCGAACGAGTCGACAACTGATCCTGAGTCTATCCTTCCTGCTTTGCAGGCCGGAGCTGATTCAGAAGCCGGATCTGGGTACACTGCTCCTATGGAGCAAGACCACGAATCTGAAGGAGAATCCGATTGAAAGAACAAGCTATGCCCGGATGTCGCCTAGAGGGGTGAATAGACGATTAAAACTTTTTCTAATTAGGGGATTGATAATTGCGGAATAAAACTATGTGTTTAAATTAACAAGCCAACAATCTAATTACTAGGCTCACCTATGTGCACCAACAACTTATGCTAAGCAAAGCATGCAACAAGGTGATAGCTAGATATAAACTTCAATCACGAAGGCTATCACAATGTAAAGTGCATAAGTAAAAGCTCGGGTATAGAAATAACCGAGGCACGCGGAGACGAGGATTCATTCCCGAGTTCCTCCTTGTTAAGGGAGTACGTCTCGTTGGAGGGGTGTGAGCTCGCCACAAGAGGCCTACTCAAGATGCCACAAAGGCCTCACCCTATTCTCCGATGAACCTCACCCAAGGGATCGGTTCACCTTCCACTATCGGAATCCTTCGGGGCGGATTCCGGAGCCCTTTACAACTTCTCTTGGAGCACACACCCACAACTCAATTGGGGGCTCCCAAATTCGTGCCGAAGCTTCACAACTCGAAGTCTTCGCGGCACCTCCAACCGTCTAGGGTACACAATGCACCCAAGAGGCACAAAGCTCTTGGGAACACAATGCACCCAAGAGTAACAAGCTTCTCAACGTCGATCTTCACGTATCACCGTGGAGAGAGCAACCCGATGCAACTAATGCAAAAGGCAAGAACACACTAAGTGGTCAAATCTTTCACTCTCAAATTCCAACCAAAGCAACTAATGCTATGGAGGGAATAAGAGAGGAAGAACAAAGGGGATGAACACAAAGCAACCGCAAATCTAGATCCACAAGGTTCCCCTCACTTAGAGGAGATTTTGATTGGTGGAATGGTAGATCTAGATCTCCACTCTTGAAACCCTAAATTTGGGCAAGAATCATTGGAGGGGAAGAGAGGATTCAAGCTCACAAGGATTAGAAAAAAAGGGGAAGAGTAAGAACAAGTGAGCAAGAGCAGCAACTAGGTTTTCGGTGGGGGGAAGAAGGCTTTTTATAGCCTCCACCAAAAACTAGCCGTTGGAGCCTGTCCAGGCCGGAGACTCCGGCCTGCTGGGTCATCGGGGAGGCCGGAGATTCCGGTCCTTGGGGCCGGAGACTCCGGGCACCCTCCGGGGGAGCTCCGGACCCCTACCCAGAGGCGCACCACACAGATGCAAAAGGGCTGAGAAAAAAAGAGGGCCGGAGATTCCGGGTCCTAGGGGCGGAGACTCCGGTGGGCCGGAGAATCTGGTCCATCTCCGGGGTAACTCCGGACCCCTATACAGAAGCGCACCACAGCAAGGTCAAACGGCAGCGAAAACCAGGGGGCCGGAGACTCCGGTCATTTGGGGCGGAGACTCCGGTGTAGCCGGAGACTCCGGACCATCTCCGGGGAAGATCCAACAGGAAAAACAGAACCCCATAACTTTTGCAAATGGACTCCGTTTTCGACAATCTTGGACTCGTTGGAATCGTCACAATGAGCACAACAAGATTATGCAGAGAAACATCATGGTCCAACAAAATATTGTAAAACCAAAAGGGGAAAGTTTAAAAGCTCTTTTTCGCAAACCGAAAAACGTTTCTTTTGCAATTGAAGTCTGAAAGAGGTAAAATCAATTTTGTTGGAAAGAGGACAACAAAAGCAACCTTTGCAAAAGGCAACCTAGCAATGGAGATTTTGCAACGAGATGGAAGATATAAATCTTCCGCACGGATGAACCGGCAAAATCTCCAATACCGAAAACACAGAAGAAGACGCAAATACAAACCGTTTTCGGTGACCTTGGCTTTGTCATGACAAGCATGACAAGCACCAAGACCACACCACGATAAGATCCAAATAAGAACCAATAAAGATGATTGCATGGATGCAAAGGTTTGAGCTCTCCACGAACGATACATTCACGATACTCGGTCGAGAGCCCCTCTTGATAGTACGGCCATCTATCCTATAATCCGGTCTCTCAACTAACATCATGAGACCAGTAAAATAAAAGCCTTATCAAGATCATACCTTTGCCTTGCGCATTAATCCACTTGAGGTCGATGAAGACGATCTTCATCTCCTCAAGACGAACCACCTTTCTTGATTGCGCCTTGCTTGGTGAAGATTCACATGACACTCCCCCATACACCAAGATGGGGAAAGCACTCTTGGGCATAACTTCACTTGAACTTGAGTGTTGATCAATCCGCACATAGCCTTGATCAACACAAACTTCTTCTTTTTCTTCCCTTAGACTTGATTCCAACAAATGGAGATCAAGCAACGCAAATGGACACATCCTACAATTAGCTCAATGCAAACATTAGTCCATAGAGATTGTTATTAATTACCAAAACCATGCATGGGATCAACCATGCACTTTCAATCTCCCCCATTTTGGTAATTGATGACAATCCCTTTTTAAGAGGGTTTATATAAAGAATAAAGCATCCTTGCAAGACAAACGAGCAAGGATGCAAAGCGCATTAAAGGCAAATGCAACAAAAGCATAAAACCCAAATTCCCTTAAACCCTCTAAACTTCACCCCCATTGGCATCGATTGCCGAAATGGGAAGAAAAATTTAGAGAGCCAATATAATATGAGTTCCTCCATAAAGGTGATGGCAATCCCTTTTAATGAAAACTAGAGGAAATCAAACTATATTGAGGATCCAAAGATTACAAAAAGGATGAAATTATTTTAAACATCTCCACAAAGGAGAGAAGCAATCGAGAAGATCCAAAGTGAGAGTTCTAAATAAAAACGGAGAAGATCCCCAATGTTCATGCACAAAAGAGTGCACAAATATGGAATCCACACTCCCCCAAAATCATCTAGAACACTCAACAAGTGCAAGAGTGCACAATGCAAAAGCAAATCATAGCACTTGCACCAAAGATGTGGTTGAGCCAAAAGGAGATACCAATTTTTTTTTAAAGATTCAAACATAAGATAGGCCCAACCGAGATAAAATGAAGATCTTTAAAAATGTATGTTCACAATCTTAGGGATACCAATTGGAAACTAAAACCAATTGAAAATGCCAAAAGCTAGTGAGAGCATTTAGACAAAGAAAAATCAACATGCTCACCATGGTAGGCATGAGGACAAAGATCTTCAAGAAATACATGAGTGTGCAAAGATACCAATAAACAATAAGACAAGCACTCATGAGACAAATTTGGAGCCACCAAAGAATTATAGATGAAAACAAGGTAGCTCAAAAGAATTAGGATACCAACTAAAAGGTGATCTCTCTCGTATGTATAGGTTTCTAATTAGACAAACCATTGGAGATATACATCCGCAAAGAAACATATACATACGAAATGGTTCGTGAAAAAGAGAACAAGGTATCCAAAAGGAAGTCATAAATATACAAACGAGATTGTTGCTTAAAAGCATAGCACATAGCTCAAATTTATCTCATTGTATATAAATGAACTTCCACTACCAGGAAAAGCATTATAGGGAGGTTGCCTATCTGTGGCACACCCTTAATTTATGCGCCACAAAAAATAATTCTGTGGCGCATGGCTGTCGATGCGCCACAGAAATTTGAACATTCTGTGGCGCATCCTTTGCCCATGCGCCACAGAATGTCCACTTTCTGTGGCGCATGGAACCACATGCGCCACAGAATGTCGAGTTTCTGTGGCGCATGGAACCACATGCGCCACAGAATTTTGGTGGGTCCCATGAGTAATCATTGAGGCCGGAGTCCATATGGGTAAATTCTGTGGCGCATGGTGTTGGATGCGCCACAGAAAGTGGACATTCTGTGGCGCATCTGGCCCCATGCGCCACAGAAATATGGTGGGCCTGGCACCAATGAAAAAATGCTGCAGAATTCTGTGGCGCATGGGTCCACATGCGCCACAGAAAGTGACATTTCTGTGGCGCATGTGGTTCCATGCGCCACAGAATTCTGCAGCATTTTTTCACCCACGCACCCCCCCCCCCCCGCCCGCCCCGTGGATCGCCTTTTCAGTTTTGCACCTAGTGAAATAAAATGATAAAAAATTCAAAAAATAAAATCCTTTCAGATATAGGGAAGGTTTAGGGTCTATTTGTTAGGAAAAATTTGAAATACACATTTTGACTTTTTTCCAAAAGTAGGTGAAAAAATATTAAAACGGGCATAACTTTTGCATACGACGTCGAAAAAATGCGAATAATACCTTAAAAAAAACTAGAGAAAATTTCGGATTCGATGGCACCCGGGTTTACCCGGTCAGCAATTCACAGAATCCTCAAATTCCAAACCAAAAAAAAGTTATGGCCAACAGAAGAATTTTCCCAGCAAAATAAAAAAATCAAAAAAAGGGAAAAAAATTCTGTGGCGCACCAAAGCCAAGGATGCGCCACAGAATTATTGGGCGGGATTCGAAATTTTGAATCCCGCCCAATAATTCTGTGGCGCATCCTTGCATTGGTGCGCCACAGAATTGTTGGGCGGGATTCGAAATTTTGAATCCCGCCAGCCCCTTCTCCCTCTCTTTTCCCTTTTCTCCTTCTCTCCCTCCACTTCTCCCTCCACTTCTCCTCTTCCTTTCTCCTCTTCCCTTCTCCTCTACACTTCTCTCCCCTTCTCCTCCCTCCTCCATCTCTTCTCCTCTCCTCCACATCTTCTCTACTCCTCCTCCACCTCCACCTCCACCTCCACCTCCACCTCCACCTCCACCTCCACCTCCACCTCCACCTCCACCTCCACCTCCGGCGACCTCCTCCACAACTCCGGCGACCTCCACAACTCCGGCGACCACCTCCACAACCCCGACGACCTCAACCTCCGGTGACCTCCTCCTCCACCGGTGACCTCCTCCTCCACCGGCGACCTCCTCCTCCACCGGCGACCTCCTCCACCACCGGCGACCTCCTCCTCCACTCCGGTGACCTCCTCCTCCTCCACTCCGGTGACCTCCTCCTCCTCCACTCCGGCAACCTCCTCCTCCACTCCGGCGACCTCCTCCTCCCCCTCCGGCGAACTCCGGCGAACTCCGGCGACCACCATCCTCCACCAACCTCCGGCGACTCCCTCCTCCACCCATCTACGGCCTCCAAAAAAACGAAACGAAACGAAATTCCGGCGACCAGATCTAGATCTGGTCAGATCCAGATCTAGATCTGGTCAGATCCAGATCTAGATCTGGCCGCCCTTTTTTTTTGAAATTCAAAAAAATTCTGTGGCGCATGGAAGAGGGGTGCGCCACAGAAATATTTCTGTGGCGCACGGTGGGTGGGTACGCCACAGAAATGTGAATTCTATGGTGCACCTGGCCTGGTGCGCCACAGAAATGTGAGAATTCTGTGGCGCACCAAGCCAGGTGCGCCACAGAAAATATTTTTGTGGCGAGAATTCTGTGGCGCACCCAGCAAACCTGGGGGTGCGCCACAGAATTGCAATTTGGTGCGCCACTGATAGCCCTTTCTGTGGTAGTGTTGGACTTCAGAGATGCATGAAGTCGATGAGGGTTATCAGCTTGTCTTTGGAGGAATCAACATGTTCGTCGGCATGGTTTGCACGTCAGGACTTCGTGTTAACTCGGTGGAATCAGTATCAGAGCCTACAGTCATTTTCGAGTCCGACGGCGAGGAGTCGGTTGGCACATCAGAAGTCGGCATCACCGCCGAACCAGAGGAGCAACTCATTGTCAACAATGAAGAGGAGTCGCTGGCAGAGCCATGTATGGAGCCAGGTTACGACGCCGATTCAGAATCCATCTTGCCCTTGTTCAAAGATCGGCTTGGGTATGGTACCGAGGAGGAAGATTATGCGGAGTCACCAGTTCGTGCCTGCGTCGTTGGAGTCTATATGTCTGGAAACGGTGGAAATCAGTTTGATCCGGCTTTACTGACAAAGGAAATCAACGCAAGCAACGCAGCTGAATGGGCAGCTGAGTTAGCCAGTGCTCGTGCTGCATTAGAAAGGCAACTAGCAGAAATCACAGAGGCAAATCGCAGATTGGTAGAAGAGCGGGCCCGGGTTCAAGTTGAGGCCCAGATAGCACGAAGTCGCCAAGAAGAACTCAGCTCAATTCAGCATCGTAGATCCAGGAGTCGCCTGCGTGATGGAGTCATTGTAAACTTAACCGCTTTGTTCAGCACACCCAATGGTTCAGGCACCGGAGCCGGGCGAGGGAGTTCAGCGGCTGCAGGAGGCGCCGTAGGAGGAGGAGCACCACCGCCACCACCACCACCTCCAGAAGGACCCGGCGGCAACAGACCACCACCTGAGGGAGGAGTCGGAGGAGGATCAACAGGTGGTATGGGACCTCCCACCTGGCAGGTTTCGTACTCCAGAGGGACATTACTCTAATCCAATGGACAACGTTCATGCGGCAACTATAAGACTAGAGAACATCGAGATACCAGAAGGGCCAGCGGAACAGGAGACCCGCCGTGCTATTGAGATGCTGAAGACAACAATGACTCAGCAAGCTCTTTATCCAGCGTTTCCAGATGCAAGCAGGCTACAGTCGACACCATTCAATTCTGGCACAAGGAGTCGACACGACGAGTCTCATCTGGCCAACTCCAGAAGCGCAAGGCGCCGTGAACAAGAGAGGAACAGGGCAAACATACCAACTGCCTCACGAGCTCAGCTGGTGGTTGATGAAGCGAGACAACGACGAGAGAGGGAGGCAGCCAGGGCTCGGGAGGCTGAGAGGGACAGAGCCCTAGCTGGTGCAGTTAACCAGTCTCAGCCAACCCGGGTGCACACAGAGGTGACTTTTCCGGGTGCTTCTCCTTCACTAACAGGACCAGAGTGCCTGTCAGATGCCATTAGGTCTGAGTCCTTCCCCAGCGACTTCAAGGAGCCGCGCAAAGTGGAGCAGTTGAAGGCGGCTTTTATACAGAACTTCCAGGGAACATGCAAAAAGCTTAGTACCATAGAGGACCTGGAGCGGTGTGTCCAGAGGAAGGGCGAGTCCGCAAGGCATTGGATGAAGCGGGTGTCGGAGATCATCAACTCCTCGCAAGGACTCCCACCAATTTCAGTGCTAATGGCAATGGAGAGAAATTGTAGTTACAATCCCTTGAGTTGGAAGCTGGGTCGTATGAAGGAGAGCCTGAATCAAGGTATTCCCCTTACGATTGGCGAAATCATGGCGGGTGCTAATAAGCACGCTGCCACAGATAAAACAAAGGATCGTGAAGAGGTGAATAAAGGACATGGTGGCAATAGTCAGAACCAGAACCAAAATCAAAATCAGAACCAGGGAGGTAACAAACGGCCATATGGAGATAGCTCTGACCTGGTAGCTAACACAAATACTGGGGTCAGACGCAAGGACAACAATTCTCAAGGATATCAAGGGCGTAGGCCAACCACAGAGGAGGTTTTGGCGAGTCCATGCCCTAAACATGCCAGAAACGGGAAGTGTGGTCATACCTTGGGACAGTGTGTGGATCTGCAACGTGGCAGGTTCCCAGGACCAGGAAATAGAGGCAACAACAATGGATATAGAGGAAATAATGGTGATGGAGGACCCGGCAACCAAGGTGGAGGAGCCGGCAATAATCCTAACCTATCTCAGGGAGGAGGCAAAACCAGCAGGGTGGGTTCCAGCAGAACCCGAAGCAGCTTCACGATGGCAATGGGCAATATTATGTCACAACTCGGCCACAGAACCCGAGTCGTGGCAGTTATCATGTCTTTACAACAAGCACATCCAAGCGTGCCAAGAAATTAAAAGTTAGAGCTGTTAATGCAGTGGAGCCGGCAGTCCCACAGTGGCTCAGGTGGTCAGAGCAAACCATCACATGGAGTCGGGCAGATCATCCACCAAGAGTCGACGACCCAGGGCAGCTAGCCTTGGTGGTAGCACCTCAAGTTGGGGGCTACATATTGAACAAAGTGCTCATGGATGGTGGAAGCAGTATCAACATCTTATACTATGACACATTCAAGAGGATGCAGCTGCAAGATAGGCAGTTAATACCCACCGAGACAGTTTTTCATGGAATCGTACCAGGGAAGTCAGCCAAGCCCATCGGTAAGATCTATCTTGAGGTTGCTTTCGGCACAGTGGAGAACTTTCGTACAGAGATTATGCCCTTTGAGGTAGTTGACCTTAAGAGTCCATACCATGCTCTCTTTAGTCGACCAGCATACTTTAAGTTTATGGCCAGACCATGTTATGTTTACTTGAAACTCAAGATGCCAGGTCCAGCAAGAGTCATTACAGTTAATGGCAGCAGACAAATGGCGTTGGAGTGTGAACTAGGAGATGCAGCTATGGCCGAGACAGCTTGTGCTAAAGAGGAGCTCAAATTCTATAAAGCTAAAGTGGACCCGGAGGACAACTCGGTCCTCAAGAAGCCGGCCACAGAGGAGAAGATGAAGTTCAAATCAGCTCAGGATACTAAGTTAGTGGAATTCACCCCAGGCGACTCCTCCAAGCAGTTCGTCATTGGGGCACATCTATCTGATAAATAGGAAAGCGCGCTCGTCGAGTTCATCTGTGCGAATCGGGACGTCTTCGCATGGAAGCCATCTGACATGCCAGGTGTCCCGAGAGAACTCGCCGAGCACAGCTTACATGTTAACCCTAATGCAAGACCAGTTAAGCAAGGTCTGCGCAAGTTTCACGATGACAGGAGAAAAGCCATTGGAGAAGAGGTGGCTCGGCTCCTTGCAGCTGAGTTCATCAAGGAAGTCTTTGACCTAGAGTGGGTAGCCAATCCAGTACTAGTGCCAAAGAAAACTGGAGAGCTGCGGATGTGCATCGACTTCACAGGTCTTAACAAGCATTGCCCTAAGGACCCGTTTGCTTTGCCACGTATTGACCAGATCATTGACTCCACAGCAGGGTCAGAGTTACTTTGTTTCTTGGATGCTTATTCAGGGTACCACCAGATCAGACTCAAGATAGAGGATGAGCTGAAGACATCTTTCATTACACCCGTTGGAGCATTTTGTTATACAACAATGCCCTTTGGACTTCAGAATGCAGGAGTTACATACCAGAGATGCATCCAGAACTGTTTCAAGGAACAGATTGGGAGGAACGTTCACGCTTATGTGGATGATGTGGTTATCAAGTCTCAGAAAGCCGACTCTTTGATAGCAGACCTGACAGAAACCTTTAATAACCTGCGCAAGTACAAGATGAAGCTCAACCCAGCCAAGTGTGTTTTTGTAGTCCCTGCAGGCAAACTCCTCGGCTTCATTGTTTCAGAGAGAGGCATTGAAGCAAACCAAGAGAAAATAAAGGCCATTCAAAACTTGCAGAAGCCGACTTGTCTAAAGGACGTTCAGAAACTCACGGGTTGTGTAGCAGCTTTAAGCAGATTCATCTCAAGACTCGAAGAGAAGGCGGGTCCTCTCTACGGACTCCTGAAGAAGTCAGAGAAATTCCTATGGGACAAAGAAGCCGACGATGCTTTCGAGGGCTTGAAGAAAACCCTATCATCAGCACCAGTACTTGCAGCTCCTACAGATAAGGAGCCCATGCTATTATATGTGGCTGCCAATGAGAGAGTTGTGAGCGCAGTAGTAGTTGTGGAGCGTGCAGAGGAAGGTAAAGAATACCCAGTATAGAGGCCTGTTTACTACATCAGTGAAGTCCTCACAGATTCAAAGCAAAGGTACCCTCAATGGCAGAAGCTAGTTTATGGAGTTTTCCTTGCAAGTAGGAAGATTAAGCATTATTTTCAAGAGCATCTAATTAAAGTGGTGAGTTCAGCACCACTAGCTGACATTATACGCAACAGAGATGCAACAGGTCGAGTTGCCAAATGGGCAATCGAGTTGGGTCCTTACCATATCACATACGAGCCTAGGACAGCAATCAAGTCTCAAGCTTTGGTCGACTTCGTCAATGACTGGACAGACTTCACATCCTCACCAAGCTCACCCTGCACTAAATATTGGATAATGCACTTCGATGGATCTAGGTAGTTAGAAGGCTCAGTAGCCGGCGTGGTTTTGACTTCACCTAAAGGAGATAAGTTGGAATATGTCCTTCAGTTGCACTATGATTGTACAAATAATATGGCAGAGTATGAGGCTTTGCTACATGGACTCCGCCTTGCCAAGGAGATGAATATCAAGCGTATCAGGTGCTTTGGAGACTCGGACCTTGTAGCTCAGCAAGTATCTGGAACCTGGGACTCAAAGGATGCAAACATGGCGGCTTATAGAAGAGCAGTCAAACAGATAGCCGGGTTCTTTTCTGGTTATCAAGTGGAGCATACTGATAGACGCAAGAATGAGGCTGCAGATGCGTTATCACGACTCGGCTCTCGACGAGAGAAAGTACCCCCAAACGTATTTGTGGATGAACTTCACCACCCATCTGTCAAGTTGCCTTCAGGGGAGGAGTTAGCCTCCCCAGATCCAGAGTCGACACTTGTGGCAGCAGTACGGGCAATACCAGCATGTACAGAGCCCTACCTTGCATATCTCCTACGGGGTGAACTCCCACAGGATGAAGTCAAACAGAGACAGCTCATCAGACGATGCAAGTCCTATGCATTCATTAATGGCGAGTTGTACAGAAGGAGTGTCACTGGAGTCTACCAGAGATGTGTGTCTCCAGAGGAAGGCAGGCAAATACTGCAAGAGATTCATGCAGGTGATTGCGGTCATCATGCATCCACTAGATCCTTGGTGTCAAAAGCTTTCAGGCACGGGTTCTTTTGGTTAACAGCACATCTGGACGCAGAAAAGATAGTGTGAGTTTGTGATGGATGCCAAAGGTGCGCAAGGCAAGACCACGTGCCAGCCCAAGAACTCAGAACTATTCCTATCACTTGGCCGTTTGCAGTTTGGGGGCTTGACATGTTGGGTCCTTTCTCAAAGTCGCCCTGCCACAAGACCCATCTGCTAGTAGCAATTGACAAGTTCACCAAGTGGGTGGAAGTCGAACCCGTCAGCAGAGTCGACGGAGCATCAGCAGTGAGATTTTTCAAGAAGATAGCAACACGCTTTGGATATCCTTACAGCATCATTACAGATAATGGGACCAACTTATCAGTCGGGGAGATGGCCAAGTTCTGCTGTGAGAACAACATCAGACTCGACTTAGCTTCAGTATCACATCCACAGTCCAATGGACAAGCAAAGAGGGCAAATCAGGAGTTTCTAAAGGGAATTAAGCCTTGGCTCCGAGTCCCCTTGTTAAGAGCCACCGGAAGTTGGGTTGAGGAGCTGCCAGCCGTACTTTGGAGTATAAGGATGACTGCCAATAGATCTACGGGCTTCACACCTTTCTTCATGGTGTATGGAGCAGAAGCCATCCTACCTAGCGACTTGCTGCATGACTCGCCACGAGTCGCCAATTATGTCGAGACAGAAAATGAACTCGCTCGTCAGGACTCGGTGGACGCACTCGAGGAAGCAAGGGAGTTAGCCCTTGAGAGATCAGTAGTTTATCAGCAGGACTTACGACGATATCATGCTCGTCAAATCACGACTCGGACTTTCCAAGAGGGTGACTTAGTGCTTCGCCTAGTCCAAAATAGGGAAGTGATGCACAAGTTATCTCCACCAGGGGAAGGACCGTTCGTCATAAGCAAGAACTTGCACAATGGGTCGTACTATCTAATGGATGTACGAGAGCCGGCAAGTGAAAGTAAAGGAGCTGACACAGCTCATACGCTAGATCCCTATGCAGAGGCAAAGAGGCCATGGAACATAGCTCAGTTACGTCCTTACTATACCTAAATTGTAATAGTTTCATGAGTTGAAAGGCAAAGAGCCCAGTGAGCCATGCCTAGATGTAATCAAATTATTATGATCAAAGGAAATAAAGCCGGCTTCAGTGAATATGAGTTCTTTAGTCGAGTCACCCAGTGGGTGCGCTTTGTTCTTTAAATTTGATCATCAAGGTTCTTGGGGGCTTGCTTTTCAGGAAAAAAGTCAAGCTTAGATCTTTGAACCTGGCTCAGAAGCCGAACTTATCCTAATTTTCTCGCTGGTAAGTCAGATGCATCCTGCACAATATGGCTAATCTACAAGCATGACTCGTCTCCGGCTCTCATGAATCCTAAAGGACATAAGAAGTTGGGAGTTTGTCAGCACAAACTGTAAGAGAAGTAATGCAGGGCCTACTTATTCATCAGTGGATAATTAGATGGGTTATAAGAACCAAATAATGACTTGCATAGATAAGACATAGCACTGTCACAGTTTAACAAGCAAGTCATTACAAGCCGATTGGCACAATATCAGAACAAATAGTTCAAAAGACCTAAAAGGTTTTTGCACCAGCAGTGCATCATTACAAAAGTTTAATAATCATTCAAAGGATGATCCTTCAGAGGAGTCGACTTTTCAGCTGGAACTGGGGAGTCCTTCCTAGCAGGAGACTTGTCCTTTGTTTGTGTAGCAGAGGCAGGAGCCGGCTTCACTGGAGGCTTGGTGGCAACCTTCTTCGTTTGGAAACCAGTACTTCAAGGGCTTCTCATATGCTGAGCTAGTTCTTCTTCTTGAGTTCGGGAACCCCCAGTGGTAACTCTTGAAGGAGTGGGCGCAGCAGGAGTCTTCAGTACAGGCTCGGCACCAGGAACAGGAGCCGCCGGGGAAGAAGAACTCGGCGCAGTAGACGAAGGGGCACCAGCTGAGTCCTGTGAGGGGCGGCCAAAGTTTACAACTGCAAGAGTCTCTGGAGCAACCCTCTTGTTCTCCAAGTCATAGTGATGAACCCATACCTCAGGGTCCATCTTGTTGGCAATCTCACAAGCATAGGGGCGCAACAACTTTTCTTCAGCCTTGAAGTCATCTTGAGTAAACGGTTTGCCATCTTCATGTTGCTCCGGCTTCCCCATAGTAAGCAAAGCTGGCTCTATGACAGTGGGGTAGTAACTGTGGGCCAGGGCAAGGATCCTGATGGCGGCTCTCCTCAAGGAGGACTGCTTCCAGAGGCGCATATAGCCTGGAGCTCTTGACAACTCATCCACCAGACGTTCAGGCTCTTTGGGGCACTTGCCTTTAGCGTTCAAGTACTTCACCACAGCACGGGCTCCCTCTTGTAGCCCATGACAATGATCTAGCATCTCATGAAGTTGCTTGCTCACAGGCAGTTTGAGTTTTGGAGAGTCAGGTCCTGCAGAGACAAGTCAGTAAAACATAAGTTGATGGTACTTCGGGAAAGTGCAAGGAAGCAACATAGTAAAGTTGTAGCTTACCAAATATATGTTGGCACATGGCTCCAATGTCCTTGCGACAGGTGTCATAAACTGCTTTTAGCTCATTGTGAGCTTTCAGTGCAGTTTTCTTGGCAATTTCAGACTCTTTTTTCACCTGCTCCAGCTGAGCAGATAAAACCTTCAGATTCTTTTCCAACTAAAGGGAGTGCTCTTTTGCAGCATGAGCAGACCTGGCACTAGCTGTTGCCTCGTCCTCCAGCTCCTTCATATCTCTCTTCATCTTGGAAATAAGGTTCTGCAGGCACAAGTCAGAATTGACAAGTCAGATTTTACAAGTCAGGATTTGCAAGACAAATAGAGAACTCATGAGCTCCAAGTCGTCACAAGTTAACAACTTGGCGCTTGGGGGCTACTCAGGAGTCAGTTTTTCTTTAAACCCAGATGGCATGAGTCCTAGTCAGAAAGTTAGCAGCTCCAAGTCGTCACAAGTTAACAACTTGGCGCTTGGGGGCTACTCGCAGAGCAGAATTTTTTTCTACAAGCTAAGTACTAGTTAATTACATTGATTTTAGCTCCAAGTTGTCGCAGGCTGACAACCCGGCGCTTGGGGGCTACTCGTGGAAAAGTTTTTGGTCCAAGAACCTAATAATTATCAAATCAACAGCCCCGAGTCCTAGTAGAGCTAAGGACTCAGTGCTTGGGGGCTACAATGTGCAAATTTTTTCAACACAATTATTGAGTTCACAGGAAAGCACCTATCTTTGCCACAAGTCACCACAGATAAGGTGCTTGGGAGCTACTACAATAGGAGGCTCTCAGAGAATGCAAAGACTAGAAGTTAGAAAACTTACGTTATGGATCATATGAAGAGACCTAAGGGCTGCTTGTTCGTCATCCTTTAGTTTGGCTGATTGATCATTTAAGTCGACAGCCTCTGCCCAAGCCTCAGAGAAGGACAAGTTATCAGCCACTCGAAGTCGGCTGTAGTCAATAGAAGATTTGGCCGGCTCGTTGTTCAGTTGGGCTGCAGGAGCCGCCTTCTAAGGAGCCGGAGGAGCTTGAGGAATGGTTGTAGGAATCTCAGCCCTGGAAGAGGGCTGGACCACCATTGGAGTTGCCCCCCGAGTCCTTGAAGGAGACTCAGGAATAGTGGGAGCTGTAGTAGTGTTACCACCTGCAGATACAGGTGTGGAGGGAGCCGTCCTAGTGCTAGTCGTTTGAGAAGCCGAAGGAGGGACAGACCCACGAGCCGCTGTGACATCGGCCATGTTTTGGAGCTTGGTTACCTTCAGATAAGGCCGAGCCCTAAAATAGACAAAGTCAGAAGTCAGCAGTAATCCAATGAAAAGGAAATGCAGAAGTCATATGAGAACAAGTAAGCAGAGAAGTCGTACCCAGCATTAGTCTCAAGGTCCAAAGAGGCCTGAGAGTTAGAAGATGGCATAGACATGCCAGAGTGGTAGGAGTCGTCCTTGCTAGGAGGAGAGGTCGACTTCCGTTGGTGAGAAACTGGCAAAGGATCAGGGGCATCCGCAGGCCCATCAGATCGCAACTTCCTCTTCCTAGCAGCAATGCCGCTCTGCACACATTATTCAGGCTTAGCAACCAAACGGGTTGATCCAAGGACTCGTGAGAGAGGTACCTTGGGGACAGCCTCTCGAGACCCATTATTATTGGAGGTCAGGGAAGAGGAGGAGCGGCTCTTTGCGGCTGAGGACTCCTCAGATGAGGTTGGCTGGGCAGCAGCAGGGCTAGAAGCCGTGTGTTCCTGCTCAGTAACAGGAGCCTCTGGGAGGACTCGTCCTCATCATTATCATCTTCAACATGAGCCTCCGGAGAGGACTCCTCATCATCGTCATCATCGTCATCACCTTCAGCAGGAGCCTCTTGAGAGGACTCCTCGTTAGCATCATCATCAACATCTTCTGCCACAGTGTTTGCTCTGTGACAGGAGTCTCCTCCTCAGCCTCAGCCTCAGCTTCAGCTTCAGCTCTAGTTTCAGCTTCAGAAGCTGGCTTCCAGAAGGAGACAGTTAGCTGCAAGGACAGTCAGAAAAAATGAGTTAGTAAATGAGACAGAGAAAACCAGTTGAAAATGCAACAAAGTAAAATACTTACATCGGGAGCTGGGTTGGTGGAGCAGAAGGGTTGGAGCCCAAAGTGAGCCTGGTCCTTTACTGGTTTCCCAGTCAGCTTTTTGATTAGCCGACCCAGTTCAGGACCATCTGATAATTTATCTGTTATGCGGAGGTCATCGGTCACGCATCGGGTGTATTGGCAAATAAGCCGAGTCCTAGGACTCAGCGGCTGAATTCTCCAGGTTGTCCAGCAGGGCACAAGATCCATGTTTTCCAAGTTATGAGACAAAAGAGCTCGAACTCGGATGATTAAAGACTCTACTTTTGGCCGAGCGGCCTCTGAGCACCTAGCCTTCATAAGAGGAGTCGCCTCTAGGCGATCCTCAGAGAACAGAGGAAGTCGAGGTTCATTTGCAGGAGAGGTATCCTTGCAATAAAAGAAAGTTTTGTGCCAGTCCTTGACACGATTGGGAAACACAGGCTTGGGAAAGACAGAGTGGAGGCGATGCTGAAGAGCAATAGCGCCGCATTGAAGGAGAGGGCCCCCAGAGGTTTCGGGCTGGGGGTTGCAGTAGAAAAGTTCAAGCCAGAGGTCAAGGTCTGGCTTGATTTGGAGGTAATCCTCAAGATAGAGTTGGGTGCTAAATCGTGGATGCGCAACTTGTAGAAGGCCAGCAAGCCGATATGTCTTAAGTTGCTCAGCGGTAATGGTAGATCCGCCCCAATCGGCGGAGATCGAGCGCTTGGTCGATGAAGATCTGGCGGCGGCGGCGGCTGTGGCGGTGATGTCGATCGTCCTGCTGGACGTGGAGGCCTTGGCCTTGGAAGCTGCCTTGGAGCGCTTGGGGGCCATGGCAAGCGTGCGGGATGTGCTGCGCGTGGGAAAGAAAGGATCAAGGAGAAAGAGAAATTTGGGGGCGAAAGGGACAAGTGAGGGTTCTGGACCCTACCCTTCGCAATTTATAAGAGGGGAAAAACCCTAGAAAGTTACAGTAACGGTCCATGGTAAATCTGTGGATAACGGTTCAGTGGTTAAAAGTTAAATAGGAAATGAGAGAAAGTAAAGTCACAGAAGTGGAAGAAGAGCCGGCTTGTCTCAGAAAGGCGAGTCCTGTGACAGCTAGAATTGAAAAGAGTTAAGTTCTTCAGACCTTGTTCACAAGAGCCATAACAAATTCTACCAGCTAATGCAAAGGCAAGAGTGGTGGACTTGAACAAGGGGGTGAGGATAGACTCAATTTATGTGTGTGATCTTTTTATGCGGGAATTCATCTTGGAGCTAGCAGCAAGCGACTTCTGAGCTGGTAACTCAAATTGGAAAAGTCGAACCAAGGAGTCGAACCAAGGAGTCGGAGGAAGCCGCCAAAGCTGCACCCAAGATAAATTGGGGGGCTACTGATGGGGGGATACTTTATAGGTAGGCCCATGGACCCGGAAAGTAGACCCGCCAAGACCAAAGAAGGCCAAAGCCGAGTCACGCATCAAGTCACATGGGCTGGGCTGGAGACAAGCCGACCAGGGCCCATGACGAAGAAGGGACCCGCCAGGAAGGAGTACAAGTACAACCCGGAGTTCTAACTTGGAAGGCCAAGACCTAGAGAAGGACTCCGTGTCCAAGTGTGACTCGGTGTAAGTTGTAAATCCAGGGACACGGCCACCTTTATAAGCGGGGTCCCGGACCTTAGATCGATAAGCAATCAAGGAATCGAGAGATCCATAGTCGCCGACTCCCCAGATAGGAGTCGAACCTTGTAATCGAGAACTAGTCCAAGCAATAAAGCCGAAGCAGGAAGTAGGTCTTTACCTCGATCAAGAGGGGCCGAACCTGGGTAAATCCTTGTTCCTCGGTGAGATTAACAACTCCTATGAACTTCAATCATCAATGGCCCCAGAACTCATCTTCCCTGGGGAAGAACTTGCCGTGAGAACCCCACGACAGTGCGGGTGCGAGAGGGGGCAGTGAGTTAAGGGAGAGAGGGGGGCACGGTGCTGCGCAACACGGCGTCGCCACGCCATGGCCACAGTGCCGACCATGGCGCGCGAGTTCGGGCGCGCCACTCCCTCGAGACCACGGCGACAACCTAGGTCAAATTGGACCTCCCCCGTGCTCCCTCGGGCTCCGGTGAGTGAGGGCAGAGGGATGGTGAAGCTCACAAGCTCGATTATGCACGGATTCATTGGATTTGGTTCGGATTTGGTTGATTTGAGGATGAACACAGTTCATGCATGCAAGGTGTTCGACACAATGCGTGAACCAAGTTCAAATTCATTTTTTTTGAAATTTGTTTCCACAATTGGCTTCATATATATTAATAGGGATTTTTGGTGCTATGAGAGAATTTATTGGATAAGTGCATCATAGCACATTTTGTGGTTTAAAATGATAAAGAAAGAATTTAGGATTTTAAATCTTGATTTTTTTTGGAAAATATAATTTGAGAGAGAAAAGGGTAGGAATAAAATTGAGAGTGATTGAGTATCACTCCTCTGAATTTTATTTGGAAGAAACTCAATTTCTCACTTGGAGAAATTTGTGTGACACTTGTCACATGATCTTATGTGTTGATGTTTTTATTTTGTTTCTTTTCCTTGCTTCATATTTTCATTTAGCAAACACACATATCAAGCAACAATATTCATGCAATCACACATAAAATAAAATAAAAATTGTTGGCCCACATTTTTGGATTTAATAATACTTATATTAATTCTGGGATGTTACAGGTTGAGAGAAGAAAAATAATTGAATCGGTATCTACGGCGACATTACGTATTATGTAATTTGATGGAAGGGTAAAACGGTAAAATACGAACGGACGAACCAAGGAAGGCTTAGTGCCTTTATTATTAGGTATAGATGTGCTATGCTTGGAGCGTCATTTCATTTTGCTTTGAGTTTTGTTTTGTTTGTTTGCTGGTCATATTCATGTTGGATCCTATCCATCTTGTGCGGGAGAGAGACACGCTCCGCTTTTTCATTTGAATACTCCTTTTCTTCGCTTATATCTTGTTGAGTATTCTTAGCTACTATTTGTTTGCTAGTAAGCTCTCGCTTTTAGCTTTTATCTTGTTTAGAGCTGCTAGTTGTTGATGTTAAACTCACTTGTTCTTCACTTATATTAGTTAGAGAGTTGCTATGGTTGCTTGGTTAATTTGTTAGAACGGTAAAATGCTATGCATGTGGTAGTGGTATGAAATAGAAAAACCTGCATAGTCTTGTAGATCACTATGTGGATAATTTGATACTCTTCAATTGTTTTGAGGCATTAAACTAACTAATGGTTAAAATTTGTTGGTTAATGGTGTTAGAACTGATTAGTGGAGATGTGTTAGTAAAGCGTGGAGCCGTACTTCTCTGAACTAAACAACCTAAGTCGACAATGCTAACGTGTCATGAATTCTGCTAAGTTGAAAATAAGTTCCTAGTGGGTAGTTACTGCAACGGTCGGGGAAGCCAACGGGGCACTTGTGTCGCCGCCACGATCCCTCTCGGGGTGTCTCTAACCATTTGTGGAACATTGAAACTGCTAGTTGTTTGAAATATACGAAATGCATTGTTGAGTTTTGGTTTTTGGCACTTCCACTTCCATATTTTGCTAGCCTCTTCGGTGCTGCGCAATGCCCTCTCTCACATTAAGATTGGTGCATACGTCGCGAGTACATCCAACTCCGTGGGAGAACTTCATCTTGTTCTCCTACACATAAGCCAACTATCTCCCTCAAAACAGCCGCCATACCTACCTATCACGGCATTTCCATAGCCGTTCTGAGATACATTGCCATGCAACATCCATTATTACATTACATGACTTGATGTCATTCTTCATTACCATATAGTTTGCTTGATCATTGAGTTAGTGTGCTGCGTGGCCTGCCACATGTTCTACTTTTTTTTCCACACTACGCTCAATCATGCATACTTTCTTGTATACATCATGTATTAGTCTTATGAGTTATAAGTACCAAAAGTGTGATGATCATCTTGTAAAAATAGAGTGTTTCCCCTACATGTGAGCATATTGAAAAGAGTCCAAAGTGGCCACATAAAAGAGTCCAAAAGAGACCAATGAAAGAAAATTTAAACCTTGGCTTTGTGGCACGACCAACCGTCTATCCGGGTTGGGTGGTACCACTTTAACCGGCGATTTCCCGGGCGCAGAGGGCGCTGTTTTCTTCGCCTGCGGCTGCTGCTTTGGATGCGGCTGTGTCGGTGGCGGCGGTGGCCGTTGCAGCGGCAGCGTTGGAGATGGCTGTTGCTACGACTGTGTCGGTCGCTGCTGCTGCTGTTGATGCGGTTGGCGTTGCTGCTGCTGCTGTTGCTGCGGTTGGCACTGCTGTGGCTGCTATTGCTTTGGTGGTTGCGGCTGTTGTGGTTACTGCTGGGATTGCTCCGGCCTTTCCGGAGCCTTTGTCTTTTCTATCTCGGTGTCCATGGAGCTGATACCGGGATCTGCAGCTCGGTCGGGCGCCGAGGTATCGGCTCCGACAAGACCCGTGGTCCGTTCCCCTCCTGTCTCGGCTCCGGATCCCGGAGCCGAGGGGTTTTCCGGTGGGCTTGTCCTTGGGGGGCTAGGTGCACTGGTGTCAGCATGCCCGGATGCCGGCGGCATCACGATTGGTGACCAGATGGAAGATGCGCTCTGGGTGACCTCCAGGGGTTCCCTGCGGTGGAATAACACAATGGGTTATGTCAGTCAAAGGAAAAGAGTGAGAGAAACAAGAGTGATCCGGATATGGAATGAATGTCGGCAAAAAGTATCTTACCCTATGGTGGTTGGTCTCTGGCGTGGTTTCCTCGAAACCATCTTCTTCTTATGTTTCTTCTTCGGGGGGTCGAAGGCTTCTGCGGGCCCGGCTTCCGTGGACCCGGTTGAGGCGCGCTTCCGGAGCTGACCTCGGCTGCCCACGGCGAGAGGCGCCACGTCGTGCACCTGTTCGTCCGGGTCAGCTGATGTCAAGGGCACCGAGTATGAGAATGCAGTTGGGCAAGGGTCATGTACCTCAAGAATTTCACAGTCGTCATCGTCAGACCAATCTCGTAGAGATTCTGAAGCGCGAGTCTTACCCGTGGCAGGACCAGGGCTGGCATCGGGAATCGGCATGTTGTCCTCGTCGTCGGGGTCTTCTGTGTCGGTGACATCCCGATCCTTCCCCCACTTGGTGGATGGATCCGGTCCATCCTCGGTCTGCTGCCGTGAAAATATCTGCATGGCAGACACGAGGAATTTGATTAGAATAAGGAACAAAATAGTGCACCGACATAAGAGCTTATGTCAGCAGGAAGCTTAGGTCGACTGAGGTATCAGGTTACTTACGGCGGGCGGAAGGTTGACTTGTGTACCCGGCGTTCGAGAGGGGAGACTCGGTGACTGATGCACGTCGCTAGTAGGTCGTCAGCCGACATTCCCTCCTCTTTGAGCTGTTCGACGACCCGGTGGATGTCGTTCACTTCCGGCACACGCTCCTTTGGGTTGTACGCCCAGTTGTGTTGCGCAGTGGGGGGATCGAGGACGAATGCCGGCAAGTTGATCAGGTCAACGTTGGTCGAGTTCTTTACATAAAAGAAGGACCGGAGCCATTTCCGACATGACTCCAGGCCCTGGTTGCGAGGAAAAACCAAAGTGCGCCGGGGTATGACGGTGGCGGCCCCGCACTAGGTCATGACTCTGGTCGCGTCCGAGTTTTCGGGATCCGGAATAACTTGTTTCCGGAACTGGAAATACTTGGACCATAGATTGACGGAGAGCCAGAGGCCGAGGTAACCCTCCGAGAAGGAGACGTAAGCAGAAAGGGTGGTGATGGCGTTAGCCGGAAGATGGTGAGGTTGGAGACGGAATTTGTCAAGGAAATTGTGCATGAAATCACTAGCGGGAAGCCCGAACCCGCACTCAAAGTGGGCAACGAAGACAACGTACTCGTCGGCTTGAAGATCTGGCACAAGTTCGGTGCCGGGTAACCTGCAGGTCACGCCGGCCGGGATACGGCGCGTCCGGATCAACCAATCTATCTCGGCCTGGGTGACGTTGGAACCCTCCCAAGCAGCTCTGGTGGATCCCTCCATCACCAGCTCCTCGGTAGGTTCGATGGCGGCGTCCTGAGAAGACATTTGGGCGGCGGATCTTGGCGGTGACCACCGGTTGCCCGTGGCGACACGGCGGTATGATGCAAGGTGTACACTGACGGTGAGCAATGCGTCACCAAGATGTATGAGGAAGAAAGAAGGAAGCACTACGGCGGGAACGTCACCGGCGACGCGTGATGCGTCGCGGCGGCGGAGAAAGCAGAGAAGCAAGAGGCAAAAAGGCAAGATGCGAACGAGAAAAGGAGAAAGCTTACCGCGGTGGCGGAGATGGACGCGCTGTGTGGCGGCGGCGCGGTGTGTCGGCGCGTCGATGCGTGCGGCGTGGCAGTGTCGTTCGTCTACGGCGGCAGCGACGGCGTGCGCGGAGCAGTGCGGCGGCGTGCGCGGAGCAGTGCGGCGGCGGCGGGCTCTGCGCGCTGGAGGAGAAAGAGGCAAGGAGGAGAAGACGATTTGAATGCGAGGGGGGGGAATTTACCCTCTCCCTCCTATTTAATGGCGAGGGGAGATCGTGCGCCCTGGATTTACTGCGCACGATCTCCTAACTGACGGGGAAAACCACCCCACGATCGGCCACAGGAGGCCAACCGTTCGGTGTGGCGTATCTGATCGTGCAAGACACGAGGCGCTGCGCAGGCAACGCAGTCAAAGCACTCAAGTGCCCGCGCGGCCATAATAGCAGGCATGACACGTGTGGCAGGCATGCCATTGTCACGTCCAATCACGCACGAAAACCGAAGCGTCCCGCAGAGATGCTCTGCCATGTGTGTTGACACGAGATTCGGAGGAGACGAGGGGTTCTTCTGTGAGTCGGATCTGTACCGGCATAGGGATGGATATCAAATCTGGATGGCAATCAGTTTCCGACATATAAGTTGATCCGGCATATGGTGTGTCGGTGATCTGTTAGCTTGTTGTTGGGTTAAGCTACCGTGGCCCTTCATCCGAGGCTGCAGGACCGCGCCAGCTTCGGGGACTAATGTCGAGGGACGACCCCCGGATAGGGTCAAGATAATGAATTATGTGTTGTCCCGGAGTTGACCGGGTCAGTGTTCACCGGGTTAAGGTGGACCGACATATCATGACCCGGCTTGGTCGAGATAGTCGTGCTGGCTTAAATCGAGATACACGAACCGACATACCCGGACCGACATACATGAGGTATGTCGGATTGTCTTCTTGTTTCCTTGTATGTGCTGGGGAAGGGCAAACCGAGTCAAGCATATCCGGCGTGGCTATGCCGGGTAACGAAGAGGCACCGTATCTCGGGGGACAGTCAAGGCAAGTGTCCCGTCCCTCCAATCACGGAGCAGGGCATGGCGCCGCGCCGCAAGTGGACGATGTGATATGTCTCCACCATACCGCTGACCAGAGCGGTATGGGAGAGCATGGGACAGGCATGGAGGCTCGTCTTGTCTCTGGCAGAGGCGACCGGGACTATCAGAGGATGACGCCGGCTAGGCATGGCCACAGTAATGGGTACGTCAGCACTTACGTCAGCCCTAGCTTGTGCCCTGGGTTCCATTATATAAGGAGTACCAAGGGCTCCTCTTACGGTTCCCACACGCAAGATCAGATCCTACGACGAACCGCTGAGCAACCAGACTCGGCTAGAGAGCCCAAGTGCTACACATTTCCTTAGTTCATAGCTCTAGCATACAGCTCGAGGAGCACCTTGTAGCCCGAGTTGTGATCCATCTTATAGTCAGGCAAGCAGGAGTAGGGGTTTTACCTCCTCACGAGGGCCCTGAACCTGGGTAGATCGTGTGTCTTTGTGTATTTCAGTGTGTGTATTCCTATGCACCATCCCTCCCCGGTACCTCCAGCGTCCATCGGCCCCAACATAAGCCTATCTATGGCATTTGCCGTGATGCCACCACGACATTGGTTGAATTCGTATATGTTCTAAATTTGGAACATTTTTAAAATTTTGAATTTGAAATCTGTGCACTAGATATGGTAAGGTTTGAATTGTTTAATAACATTGAAATGTATTGCAAATGTGATATGTGTGTGCATATGAAAGCCATAAATAGCAAAGGAAAAATATTTTGGTAGTTAAGTTTAGGAGAAAGACTCCGATCGTGTTGTACCGATGCTTGTTAGGTATTATTTTCCTTTTTCTTTCTCAACTCTTTGCGATGTATTGCAAATGTCAAGTGTTGTTGTTTCATTGGTGATGATTTCTTGCATTTCTGTGTCGAAGTGGAGCAGATCGTGCCACATATCCAAAGAAAACAAGGTCGTCGACCTACAAGCCTGGAGAGGATAAAACTTTGTGCTATGATTAGGCCTCGAGAGATCAAGGTTCCATACAACCCATCATGGTTCCTTTGGAAGAGAATTTATGAATGGTATGCAAGCCAAGATTTGGTTCCTTCCAATCGAATACAATGATCTCTCACACACTTTTTTGGAGTGTAACTGAAGAATGATTGCAACCGGTGGTCAAATTGTGTCGAGCAAAATGAAAATGGAGAGTACATCTACATCTAAGAGCTACACAAGCAAAAAAAAGAGAAATGAGACCATAAGATGCATTGTTACACGGTGCTCTTAAGAAGTGAGGAATGTGCAACGAGAGCCTTGTGGTAGTTGTAGTGTCGGTTTTGACTGAACTCGTATATTTTTTTAATTTAGAATATTGTCAAATTTATGGACTTTAATGGTCTATGTTAGTGATTTTGGGTGAACTCGTATCGCGCTTTGGTTAAATGTTGTTCAATTTGTGAATTTAAAATGCTTTCGAAATGTGTGCACTAGATAAGACAAAGTTTTTTTTAAAAGCTTAGCCAAATTTGGTGCCATTTTCATTACTTACGAAGAATATAATTGACCAGTTAATTAATGGAAAATCGACCACAAACCGAAGCAATCAGGCCAATCCTAAACAAACGTCAACACACCTAGGGCCAAACCCAAAAACAATGACGATACAACAAACTCACCGAAATCTGATGACCCCTACTTATATCAGAGAGAATATGTCCTGACTACTATGGTAGAAGCACACATGAGACGCTCCAACGTAGATGAAGAAGTTGAACCTCGAGAGGAATTGCGCCAAAGCGACCTCATTGCCCACGACACAAAGAAATTGAACCTTCACTAGTGGAAAATGAGGCTTTTGTCCGGAGCTTCTGTCCCGGTCACTCTTTGAACTGGGACTAATGTGAGCATTAGTCCCAGTTCAAACTGGCAGGACGACGTCAGGCTTTGATCCCGGTTCGTCGGGACCCTTTAGTCCCGATTCGTGATACGAATCGGGACTAAAGGTCTGCGGCCGGCAGCCGCCGAGGTGAGAGCCCTTTAGTCCCGGTTCGTATTACAAGCCGGGACTAAAGATGAACCTTTAGTCCCGGTTTTTAATACGAACCGGGACGAAAGGCAGATTCTCACTATATCATCTTCTTCCTGTCCGAGGAGCTCGAGTTCATCACCATTTTTCTCCTCTATCTCCTCCCCGAGCTCGAATTCATCCACATTTTTTCCACGATTTGTCAAGATTAAGGGCACCCCATCTATCCAAGGGTTCTAATAGGTTAGAAACTTCATCCTCCCGGAGCTCGAGTTCATCCCCATTGCTAGTTTTGCTCCTCATTTCATTGGTATTGCTAGCTAGGTGTTTGATGAAATGCCTAAGTTAGTTTAGTTTCAAATTCTAGGTTAGTTGCGTAATGCACATTGCTAGTTTATTTGTTTTATATGCAATTTGAGCTGAAATTAAAGTATGATTTGTGGGTTTTAGTGCCGTCCCTTCCCTGTCCCTGTCCTCACCGCCGTCGATCGCCCGCACCGACCCATCGCCGGCACAACCTTGGTGAGCCTCTTGTCCTTATTTAAAAAAACAAATTATTATTTATATGATTTACATAGTTACTTGTATAATTTTTCTTACTTGTATGATTGTTTGTTATATGTATAGTGCCATGGTTTTGATATCCGTCCCCATCGGCCCTCGTCCAGTCTATGATTCGGATGTGGTATATTATCTTTTATAACTATTTTTTAATTTCGTGTTTATAACAATTATGCCGACCAACACTTGACATAGATATTTTTATCTAGGAGATATATGAACCGGAAATTCCAACAGACGCTCTTGTCGAGAAGTTAAATTTAGTTGAAAAAGAAAATAATGATTTGAAAGAAAAATTGGAAAAAATTGACGAAGAGAAGATGAAATTGGAGTTGTATCTTGTCGATGTCGTCGATGATCACAAGATCAAGATGGATGCAATGCGCTTGAAGATTAGAAAGATTAGAAAATATGCCATTAATAAAGAGGCTTGTTATCATTATGTTGTTGGATCAATGGTTACCTTAGTTGCGATTTTGATCGCATGTGTTGTTGCATTTAAATGCATTAGATAGTTTGTATGTTAGTTTCAATGTATGTTTTATGAGAACTATGTACTAAATTTTGTCACTACTCTACTTTGGTTTTAATGTGATGAACTTGTATTAATTAATTTAGTCACTTCTCTATTCGTGATGTTGTGTGTGTAATGATTTTTGATATACTTACATAATGCAGATGAGTCGGCAATATATATCTCGCAATATATGAGGTGCTGCCCCAAGGACCCGTTCCCTCTGCCGCACATCGACCAGATCGTGGATTCCACGGCCGGCTGCGAGTCGCAGCGTTTCCTGGATGCCTTCTCCGGGTATCACCAGATCATGATGGCGGTTGAGGACCAGGAGAAGACGGCCTTTATCACCCCCAAGGGCTGCTACTTCTACATGATGGTGGATATTGATAAGTTGGGTGGTGCCCCAAGCGAAGGCGGAATTGTAGCTAGTAGCAGTTTTCCCTCGTTTAACGAACCGAGGTTTATCGAACCAGTAGGACTTTGAAATCAACAACGAGGTGAATGTTGAAGATCTCTGGCGCTTAACCTTCAATAGACGTGGACCTGCACACACTCAACCAAAATACTTTGCCCCCAACGGCGGAAAGGTTGTCAATCTTTCCGGTCTCGCAAAAAACAAAGCGATTAATTGTATGATGAAATAGATAAAATATGAAAAGTGGCCAGAGGAATAATGATAATTAAAAGCAAGTAAATGAGGTTGTAAACAATGTAAAAAGATGGACCGAGGGCCATGGGTTCACTAGTGGAGTCTCTTAAGTAAATAAAATATGCATATGATGGGTGAATGAATTACAGCTAGGCAATTGACAAGATCATGACACAAACCTAATTTAGCTATGACAAAAAGGACATGATAATATTTATGGAGGCATCACGACAAGGAACAAAGACCGTTGAGTCCAACTGCGTCTTTGTCTAAAAAGTCCACCGTGGGATCGCTATCCAGCCTGTCACCCAACGGTATTAAGTTGCAAGCAACAGACAATTGCATTAAGTAAAGTGCATGAAGTAAGCAATACTAATATCAAAAAATACATTAACACAGTTGTTTTTCCCTTAGTAGCAACAGCACACCCTTGCCCTTAGACGTTTCTGTCACTCGTGCCCAGGAACAAAAGGGGGCATGAACCCACTATCTAGCATAAATACCCTCTCTTGGAGATACACACAATCACTTGGCCAAAGTAACTACGCACATCGGAGAGCATGCAAGAACATAAATTACTCATATAAGAATCATGCACAATCTGAACATAACTTCATAATCCATTGGATCCCAGCAAACACATTACTTAGCATTACAATAATCGATCTTGATCATGTTAGGCAGCTCACAAGATCATAAGACATGAAGCACAAGAGAGAGATACTACCAACTAGCTACTGCCATGGACCCGTAGTCCAAGGTGAGACTACTCACAAATCATCCCGGAGGAAGGCATGGCGATGAAGAGCCCTCCGGGATCGATCTCCCCTCCGGCAGAGTGCCGGGATCAGCTTCAGATTGGACTCCGAACTAGGGTTTTCGGTGACGGCGCGTCGGGGTCGAGTTTCTGGAAAATAATGGCCGCCCTCTTGGTTTTAGGTCAAAAGGGATTTTATAGGCATCGGAGGGGGCCGAGACGATGCCCAGAGGGCAGGGGTGGGCCCCACCCGCGGGTCAAGGGGAGGCCGCGGCTGCTACCCGCCCCTGGCCCCTGGGTGGCCCCCCAGGTCGCCCTTTGGTCCACGTGTGTATTCCGTCGCATAAAAAATCTCCGTAAATTTTGAGGGCAATCCGACGATATTTCCTGTTGTGACTTTTCTGAAATACAAAAATAGCAAAAACAGGGAACTGGCACTTGGCATCTTGTCAATAGGTTAGTCCGACAAAATGCATAAAAATGATATAAATGACAGTAAAACATGTGAAAATATCACAAAACTAGCATGCATCACTCAAAAATTATAGATACGTTTGAGACGTATCAGCATCCCTAAGCTTAACTCCTACTCGTCCTCGAGTAGGTGAGTGATAACAAATAATTGTTGATGAGACATGCAACCAACACATTCTTGATCAAGATAATAATGCAAATCAAAGATGTGAATGAAGAGATACAAAACAATTGTCTATAATTGATAGCAAGAAAGCAATGAATAAACAAGTTGAATCATCCAAGCAAAACCTTTCATAAATAGTATGTCAAAGACATGAAAACAATGTGATCAACATATTTGAATAATTCACAAGGATAATAATTCCATGACAAAAGTGTTTGAGAATCAACACAAAGGAAGATGTAAGCATTAGCAAAGAGCTTCAACTTCCAACGGCTTATCTTATAGATAAAGTCAATATAAAGATTCATGTTTAATCTCGATAATGTAATATGCTCAACATTACCTAGGGTCAATGCTAGATGTTTGCTTTTGTGGAGATAGAAGGAAAAAGGGAAAACTGACTCAACATTAAAAGTAAAAGAAAGGCCCTTCGCAGAGGGAAGCAGGGATTAGTCATGTGCTAGATCTTTTTGGTTTTTAAAACAGAAGTAAAATGATTTTGAGGCATGCATGCTTTCGTCAACGATTTCACAACAGAGAAACTATCTAGTCCCTCATGACAAGCAAGGTTTTTTAGACTTGTGAGAGCAGCTGGTTCTTAGAAGAGCGAGTATGCTCCTCTTTCTCCTTGGTTTCACCACTGTCCAATGTTTGGGCTGATTTCTCAGATTTGCATTGCGCGGAGGAGAATTGGTGAGTTATATTTATATTTTGCTTAAGCTGCTCTCGGGTTGATTCAAGTGAAGACGTAATCCGTCGACACCGGGTGAAAAGGAGGGAAATGACCTCACTTGTCACAAGTTATATCTAGCTCTCTACTGCTCCCTCATGAGCTTAAAAACAGAGGCACAAAGAAGGAGTATTTTGAATTTTTAAAGGTAGCACATGACAAATTTACTTGGAATGGTAGGAAATACCATGCATAGGTAGATATGGTGGACTCAGCTGGCAAGAAAGTTTGGCTTTGGGGATTGGATGCACGAGTGAACCATACACTCAGTACGAATTTTTAGGCTTAGCAAAAAAAAAGGTATTTGAAGCAAACATCTATCAATAACCGGCAACAGAACAACATAAGACATCTGATGCATCTAAAATGCATACATGAACTTTGCACTATAATAGTTATATTCCAATCATATTTGCATCATATAAGGGGTATATTACTGTTATTTAATGATTTTTGGTAATTTATAATGATTTCCCCTTTATATGGAATTAATCCTGCGCAGGTAGAAAACCCCTATTTCTTTCTTTATTTGTTTCAGGACCTTAACGACGTCATAATGAGCTATAAATTTAGGGGGGGTCATTATTTTGGAAGGAGAAGATTTAGGAGCGAAAGAAGTCAATGAACAGAGGCCGGAGGACCAAAAGGGGGGGTCCCACACGGCTACAGTACCAGGCTGCGTGGGCCCATCCAATTTGGCCCTCGTGGCCCCGTTTGCATCGATCCTTCGCCCAGAAGCATCCTCGTGACCTAAAAATGCCTATATAAAAGGTCCCCTGACGTTTTCTAGAGGGAGGCGGCGGAAAAACGCAAAACCAGAAATAGAGAGGTAGAGGGCTGCCGCCGGAGAAGATCGGAGGGGGGAAACGCCGCCGGAATCCACCTCCAGAGGGCTCCACCCCCTCCGACGTGATCATCATCAACATCTACAACAAGATCATCTCCACTCCGGGCTGCACTTCTTCATCAACCTCTCCATCAAGCTCCTCATCTCCATGATGAAGGGGGAGTAGTCTCCCTCGGGGCTGAAGGCTCATGCCGGTAGCTATGTGGTTTATCTCTCTCTCCCATGGTGTGATCTTTATGTGATCATGAGCTTTGTAATCTAGTTGAATCCATAGATGGTACTCTTCTTTATCTTATGAATTATGCTACTCAAGTGGTTTTATTGATGTGATTGCCAGAGTCACCTTTGTCCCATGGTGTGAAGTTGACAGTGCGTGCACCGTGTGTGGCTCTTAGGCTAAAGATTACATGAATACTTATCATGAGTTATTATTTGTGTTGGGTGTCTCTATGATATTGTGGTGTTTGTTAGTACTATCTTTGGATGCGAATAGTGACCGCATGAAGTGTCCATAGATGTGGAATACGAACTTTTAGGTGTGCTTTTTGTAGCCCTACATAATGGATTGGTGTTCTTTATCCAACCAGAAATTAATTCAAGTAGCATAATGAGGAGGAATTATCTATGTATTCAATTATATTATTATTGTTGAGAGTGTCCACTAGTGAAAGCATGATCCCTAGGCCTTATTTCCAAAGCACCGTTTACACCTTTGTCTTGTCCTCTTGCATTAAAGAGGATTGGGACACTTTCACACCCTTGTTCCCTTGTCTTGTCCTCTTGCATTAAAGAGGATTGGGACACTTTCACACTCCTGTTTTGTTACATCAAACTTCCATCCATTAAATCAACCACCTTGTTCTATAAACTTGTTTAGTGCATAATCAACTAAAACTTGTGACACTTTAGTTGTAGGGAATAGATAACTTTTCCTTTTTGCTCCTGCGAATCGATACCTTACTTCCACATTGAATTGTGCTAAAGTGATTCCTTGCTCTTGGGGATTATCAAGTACTTTTGTGGCGCCGTTGCCGGGGAGCGTAGCGCTTAAGTTTCTATTCTTGTTTGCACTAGATATTTATTTTTAGTTTTGCATATACTCTAGTTTACTTTCAGTTTTGCATTTAGTTTAGTTTTACTTTCAGTTTTGCATTTATCAAAAACCCAAGAAAATTAAAAAAATGGAAAACTATTATAAAAATGCCATGATAGCTGCTGAATTTGAAGGGAAAAGATTAAAAACCATCATGAGGTATCTAAATGAAATTGCTAGTAAACTGCTTAATTGTCATAAGGAAGAAACTTGTTGCTCTGAATACTATAGACACTTTGAATTCCAATGCCCTTCCAATAAAGTTGAACCTGTTATTGCAACTTATCATATAGGGATTTATGCTCACTTAGGGATGGCAGAAGTAGAGCAATTTGTTATTTTTGTGGCAGCCTATGAATTAAACACCTTCATTGATGAACATGAAACCTGCCCTATAGCTTCTCAATCTAAAAATATGATTGCCTTTATCCTTAATATCTGCATAGATGAATTTGATGAAAATATCTATGTTGTTGACACAAGGAAGAGATTTGCCCAAGGAAGATCTAATGTTTTGCAGGAAGAAGATGATGAAAACATAAGCTTGGAAGAGGAAGTATGTGAAGAAGAGGATAAAAGCCTAAGCTTGGGGATGTCCATGCAGCCCCAAGAAGAAGATAATGAAGAGCAAAAGGATGAAGAAATTGATGAACAACTAGAGAATGAAGAGAAGGAACTTCCACCTTCACCACATATGGATGAGGGTAACACTCAAGATTTTTCTAATGATAAACTTTGCTTTTATGATCCTGATGATGAGGAAGAATATGAACCTATGCCTAATGAGAACATTATTGATAATGATTTTAAAAATGATGAAGAATATGATTTAGACATGCTATATGATAATGCTTTAGATGATGGTCCTATGCTTATTGATAATCCTCCATGTTTAGTTGTTACTACTTTATGTGCGGATAAAAATGATATACTTGCTGCTTGTGATGATACTCTCACTCATGAGAGTCCAACTTTATTTCTGAACTCGCCTATTCACACCTTGGAGGAGAAATTTGCTTATGTTGAGAAATACTTATGTGGTTTGCAATTATCTTTAGTTCCAAATATTTGTTGCAACCATGATATTAAACCTTATATTGATCTTAATAATTATTTTGAAAGAGGGAAACATGTCTCTAAATATCTCAATAATGCTATGTTTCCTCTCTTTATGTTGAAGGCTTTAATGTCGCACTTGCTTTACCTTCCTATGCTAATTACTATATGCTTCATTGATTTATTTTCTTACAAGATCCCAATGCATAGGAAGTGGGTGAGACTTAAATATGTTTCAAATTTTTCCTTGATGCTCACCTTTGCGTTTCAATTCGTATTCCTATGTGAGCATCATTAAAACTATCATGGCTGTCCAGGAAACAGATTCCTAAGATTCACTGCGAAAAATGTTAAAAATCACAGAAAAGGAATTTCGACCTGAAATTTTACGACAGCAATTTACAGAAATTAATACACATTTAATTAGTTCAAAGTTTTCTTATTTGAGCAACGTAAGTGCCTCTGAAAATTCACTCTTTATGGGCTGTCCAGTTTTTGACAGATTCTGTCTTTATTTTGCATTACTCTCATTACTTGTGTTTTGTGTGGTTCTATTGATCGAAGAGCAATGCACAACCATAGTAATATTAGCTAATGTTTAGAATCAACTCATGATATGTCTTTACTGTACCTATGGAGATTTAATTTATGGAGACACTAACCCCTCTAATCAAGTTTTATGATGAGTTATGTGTGAAGAGAACTTTCAAGTGGAAGAGTTGAGGGACATAAACAAAGATCAAGAGGGACAAACACTCAAGACAACCCCACTGGACCTACACACTCTCGGTTTGTACACGTCTAACTTCTGTTTTCTATCAATGCACTTTATCGCATGAACTTGGAGCGTCTTTTATTTGTTTTTTGTTTTGATTTGATTTTTGTTTTGAGACCACCACTATCATTTATATATGAAAGAGCTACTGGAAATATGGGTTGATATATCTTGCATGCTTTTATTGTGTTGGGAAAAGGGATATCTAAGTTGATTTTTAATGACACATATAGTTGCATGATTCATGAGGTTCTTTATGAGTAATAATTAGCAAATGCTTTATCATGGGCTATCTTTTATTCTTGTTTTGATGTTATATGTTATTTCACCTTGTTTGACATGAATTAGTTAGTTCTATGGACACTCATGCATGCATCTAGATGGTCATCTTTCTCCCTTTTGCTAGCCCAAAAATTCCAACAAGTAAAAACTTGTTTCCAACACCTTCAACCCAAGTTTTTCCAGTGAGTCCACCATATCTACCTATTAGCTTTATGCTATTCCAAGTATGTTTATCATGTTATTTGTGTTATCTATGCCTCTAAATGAAAATGATGATGTTATTTATTGTAATGGGAAAAGTTGGTTAAAAAGCTCTCGCGAACTTGATGCACACTTTACTTTTATTGCATTCAATAAAGATGAACCATTGTGATTAATATTATGATGATAGTGGCTTGATAAATGTTTAAGGTTGGGAGTTAGCCCATATGTGCTGTCACATGCAAAGCTTTCAACATGTTCCATTATCTATTTAGTTGATATCATGTACTTTTGTCTATGGATGCCTATCATGAAGAAATAATGTGGAAATAGAGTTAAGTTTAAATGAGTTTGTATAAATGGTTAGAGAGAATCCTGGGCCGCTAATCTAAGCCATGCATCATTCATGGTGGAAATTTACTTACATGCTATTTTGAACTCTCTGTGATACACCCTACAATAAAAAGCTATATCAAGTGGTAAATAAAGAAGGTGTTGAGATTGTTCATTATGTTTGTTTGTCTTGTTGTTTTGATATGGGCTTGATCCATATCATGGGACAAGAGGTACCCCAGTTGAGACTCTTGATGATACCGTTATTACTTACAATGATAGATAACTTAAACTTGCTCTGTTTCCCAAGTTGAGTAATCATGGTGTAGATACTTGTATTCAAGGGGCATGAGACATCTAACCTTTACTTTATCAAGGCCACTACTCATATTTGCTTTCACATTCAACTTTAATCATTCAAGATGCTAGGANCATATAGTTGCATGATTCATGAGCTTCTTTATGAGTAATAATTTGCAAATGCTTTATCATGAGCTATCTTTTATTCATGTTTTGATGCTGTATGTTATTTCACCTTGTTTGACATGAATTAGTTAGTTCTATGGACACTCATGCATGCATCTAGATGGTAATCTTTCTCCCTTTGCTAGCCCAAAAATTCCAACAAGTAAAAACTTGTTTCCAACACCTTCAACCCAAGTTTTTCCAGTGAGTCCACCATATCTACCCATTAGCTTTATGCTATTCCAAGTATGTTTATCATGTTATTTGTGTTATCTATGCCTCTAAATGAAAATGATGATGTTATTATTGTAACGGGAAAAGTTGGTTAAAAAGCTCTCGCGAACTTGATGCACACTTTACTTTTATTGCATTCAATAAAGATGAACCATTGTGATTAATATTATGATGATAGTGGCTTGATAAATGTTTAAGGTTGGGAGTTAGCCCATATGTGCTGTCACATGCAAAGCTTTCAACATGTTCCATTATCTATTTAGTTGATATCATGTACTTTTGTCTATGGATGCCTATCATGACGAAATAATGTGGAAATAGAGTTAAATTTAAATGAGTTTGTATAAATGGTTAGAGAGAATCCTGGGCCGCTAATCTAAGCCATGCATCATTCATGGTGGAAATTTACTTACATGCTATTTTGAACTCTCTGTGATACACTCTACAATAAAAAGCTATATCAAGTGGTAAATAAAGAGGGTGTTGAGATTGTTCATTATGTTTGTTTGTCATGTTGTTTTGATATGGGCTTGATCCATATCATGGGACAAGAGGTACCCCAGTCGAGACTCTTGATGATACCGTTATTACTTACAATGATAGATAACTTAAACTTGCTCTGTTTCCCAAGTTGAGTAATCATGGTGTAGGTACTTGTATTCAAGGGGCATGAGACATCTAACCTTTACTTTATCAAGGCCACTACTCATATTTGCTTTCACATTCAACTTTAATCATTCAAGATGCTATGATAGGGGAATGAGAGCTTGACACCAAGTATTACCATTGCATTCAATAACTTAAGTAGAATAGTTTGGAGGATAGATGAAACTTATGCATGCTTTACCTCTACTTATTTATACATCTTTTCCAAAGTGTCCACCTTTTATATTCAGATTTTCTACACTCTATGGACCACAAGTATGCAAAAGTAAGAATGTCCATAGTACTATCTTTTATGTTGCACTTTGTGAACTATCATTGATCATCTTTTCACTGAATACTTGATATCACTTTATAAACTGTTTGCATATTGCTACTTCTTTGAAATAATGAATCATTTGACTTTATGTAGCAGTAGCAATCATCTTGTATATCCATGTTGTGATTATATTGCAAAGTTCATGTTAGTTTTATCACTTTCATACTCGAGGACGAGCATGAGTTAAGCTTGGGGATGTTGGTGCATCTAAAATGCATACATGAACTTTGCACTATAATAGTTATATTCCATTCATATTTGCATCATATAAGGGGTATATTACTGTTATTTAATGATTTTTGGTAATTTATAATGATTTCCCCTTTATATGGAATTAATCCTGCGCAGGCAGAAAACCCCTATTTCTTTCTTTATTTGTTTCAGGACCTTAACGACGTCATAATGAGCTATAAATTTAGGGGAGTCATTATTTTGGAAGGAGAAGATTTAGGAGCAAAAGAAGTCAACGAACGGAGGCCGGAGGACCAAAAGGGGGGCCCCCACGCGGCTACAGTACCAGGCCACGTGGGCCCATCCAATTTGGCCCTCGTGGCCCCGTTTGCATCGATACTTCGCCCAGAAGCATCCTCGTGACCTAAAAACGCCTATATAAAAGGTCCCCCGACGTTTTCCAGAGGGAGGCGGCGGAGAAATGCAAAACCAGAAACAGAGAGGCAGAGGGCTACCGCCGGAGAAGATCGGAGGGGGGAAACGTTGCCGGAATCCACCTCCGGAGGGCTCCACCCCCCTCCGGCATGTTCATCATCAACTTCTACAGCAAGATCATCTCATCTCCACCATCTCCATGATGAGGAGGGAGTAGTCCCTAATCGGGGCTGAGGGCTCATGCCGGTAGCTATGTGGTTTATCTCTCTCTCCCATGGTGTGATCTTTATGTGATCATGAGCTTTGTAATCTAGTTGAATCCATAGATGTTACTCTTCATCATCTTATGAATTATGCTACTCAAGTGGTTTTATTGATGTGATTGCCGGAGTCACCTTTGTCCCATGGTGTGAAGTTGACAGTGCGTGCACCGTGTGTGGCTCTTAAGCTAAAGATTACATGAATACTTATCATGAGTTATTATTTGTGTTGGGTGTCTCTATGATATTGTGGTGTTTGTTAGTACTATCTTTGGATGCGAATAGTGACCGCATGAAGTGTCCATAGATGTGGAATACGAACTTTAAGGTGTGTTTTTTGTAGCCCTACATAATGGATTGGTGTTCTTTATCCAACCATAAATTAATTCAGAGTAGCATAATGAGGAGGAATTATCTATGTATTCAATTATATTATTATTGTTGAGAGTGTCCACTAGTGAAAGCATGATCCCTAGGCCTTATTTCCAAAGCACCGTTTACACCCTTTGTCTTGTCCTCTTGCATTAAAGAGGATTGGGACACTTTCACACCCTTGTTCCTAAGCCCGGCAGTTTGACCCATGGTTCCGTCCGCCCATAGGCACCCGACCCGAATGGGCAGGGTATGGGTCGCTATTTTCACCCATGGGTCTTGCCCACGGGCAACCCGATTAGTCGCGGGCAGGGTATGGGTGAATGTTTGTGCCCGTGGGTCACCCGATGGGTCGCCCGATTAAGATACATAATTGCTATATATATTTATTATACGCGATGTACAATCTCTTTATGCAAAGCACATAGGCATCTTCAAGGGAAATAGTTTACAGAAGCTAGACAAACAAAGCAATTGACGTAAAAAAGAAATAGGACAATCAATGCCATTGCTTGGCTGCTCACACGTCATGTGCTAGAAGCCCATTACTCCAGCTCCAATCCTCTAATGGCACACTGCAACACTCATCTGTCTGGCCCATACATCAAAAGCCAATGCAGTGGCACCAATACACACGTGATAACGATTCAAAACATCTCATGCAGCTCCTTTAGTACCACCTCGCCGAGGCAAGCACAGTGCGCATGAAGCTCTGCCTATAAATAAGCTACATATTCGCTGAGTTACCAAAGGAATTTGCAAGAAAGAAAAATATGTCAAACCCGATGGGCGCCCGATTTAGTCGGGTCACCCGATGGGTCGGGCATGGGTTAGAATTTAGACCCGTGGGCAGGGTCATGGGTAAGCCAGTGACCCGATAGAGGGTTCGGGCATGGGTCTGATAAAGGTTGACCCGGCCAAACCCGACCCGATTGCCACCCTTACTTGTTCCCTTGTCTTGTCCTCTTGCATTAAAGAGGATTGGGACACTTTCACACTCCTGTTTTGTTACATCAAACTTCCATCTATTAAATCAACCACCTTGTTCTATAAACTTGTTTAGTGCATAATCAACTAAAACTTGTGACACTTTAGTTGTAGGGAATAGATAACTTTTCCTTCTTACTCCTGCGGATCGATACCTTACTTCCACATTGAATTGTGCTACAGTGATTCCTTGCTCTTGGGGATTATCAACGTGAAGTGTTGATCAAGGCTGTTATGCAAGCGATCCCCACTTATTCCATGAGATGTTTCAGCCTATCAAAAACCACTTGTAAGAGGCTGAATACATCAATGGAAAAATATTGGTGGGGAGGAGATGGGGATAAACAGAAAATGCACCGGAGAAGATGGGAAGAAATAGCACAACCAAAGAAAGCTGGAGGCATGGGTTTCAGAGAAATGCATTTGTTTAACTTGGCCATGCTAGGAAAGCAAGGATGGAGATTACTGACAAATCCAAATTCATTATTGAAAGAACATCTCTTAGTTTTGGTGATATAATGACAACACATTTTGTGGGCTAATCATGTTCGTTAAAGTGTCATGTCAGGTTTCTTAGCTGGTTAGGCCCAGAAGGTGAAAAGATCGAAGACAAGATCGAAGATGGAGAAGAGAATCGCTTTGGAGTGGTTTTCTGCCAGTGCAGGACCGGAAGTTCCGGCCCTTGGGCCGGAAATTCCGGTGGGCGGAAGTTCCGTCTTTTGGCTATAAGTTCTGGCAAAGCGGGAAATTGACTATGTCATTTTGGGATTCCTCTCTAGAGGGGTCCCGGAACTTCACCCCGGAAGTTCCCCCTAGAAATTTCCGGTGGCCCGGAAGTTCCGGCCACCAGGCCGGAAGTTCCGGCCCTATAAGTTTTCCGGTGGAATTTTGGCTATGTCCTTTTGGGTTTTCCTCTCGGGAGGGGTCCCGGAGGTTTTCGGCGGAGATTCTCCCCGGAGATATCCGGCCCACCGGAATTTCCGGCCCCTCGCTTTTCCAATGGCCAGAATTCCTGGAGGGGTATAAATACCCCTCCTCCTACCTTGGTTCACTCAGCTCTTGCAACTCTCTCTCCTCCATTGCAAGCAAAATCTCAAATCGAAGAGATCTCCCAATCCCTCCACCCAAACTCGTTGATCTTTGGAGGATTGAAGGAGAAGGCCAAGATCTACATCTTCACCAACCGGTTTTTCATTTCCCCCTCATTTGCTTGAGGGATTCGTGCCTAGGGTTTCCATTGGGAAAACCTAGGTGTTTGGTTGTACTCACTTCAATTGTTATTGTTTTAGTTGTTGTATTGTTTTGGGAGCCCCCGATTAAGTTGTCGGTGTGTTCCCCAAGAACATTGTAAAGGCTCCGGATTCCACCTTCAAGGATTCCGATAGTGGAAGGTGAACCTAACCCTTGGGTGAGGTTCATCGGAGAATAGGGTGAGGACTTTGTGACATCTTGAGTAGGCCTCTTATGGCGAGCTCACACCCCTCCAACGAGACATACTCGCTTAACAAGGAGGAACTCGGGAATACATCCTTTTCTCCGCGTGCTTCTACTTTCGGTTATCTCTATCCCTTAATTGTCTTTACTTATATCGTGGTTATTTGCCTAGTCGTAGTTGCTTGCTTGTCATATAGGCAAATCCACCGTAGTTGCATATCTAGAGAATTTACCTTTGTGTCAAGCCTAAAAATCGAAAAAGAATTAAAATTTGGTGTAGCAACTAATCACCCCCCCCCCCTCTAGGTGCCCATACAATCCTTTCAATTATGCGCCAGAGTGTTGGATGGTAAATACTTCCACAATACTGAATTTATGAATGCAAATAAAAAGAGGAATAGTTCACATGTCTGGCAGGCTATTTTGAAAGGAAGAACAACACTGCATTTAGGCCAGATAAAAAGAATAGGAGATGGAAACTCAACCAATATCTAGGAAGATAGATGGATACCAACCATTCCAGGAGGAAGACCTATATGTAGAAGAGAGGGAGTAAACGTTACAAGGGTAAGCTGAACTTCTGAATAGACAAAGGAATAGTTGGGATGTCGGCATAGTAAAGAACAAATTGCTACCCATAGATGCAAATGAAGTTCTCAAGATCCCTTTGGGGAAGCTCAAGCATGATCTTTGGGCCTGGAGTGCAGAAAAGCATGGACTATATTTGGTCAAGTCTGCATACCGGCTCCTAGCAAACCATTTAAGATCTGACGACCACTTTCAAAGAAATACTGCAGTTAACTCCAATGCTGATATCGGATATCATCCTTCGAACAAGACCGTATTATTGTTATGAATTAATGAAGCTCTTGGATGACTCTCAAACAAAAAAATGGTTGATAAGACAATTTTATTATCTTTACCTAATAATAAAGGAAGAGTTGACTCTCGAAATTACGTAACGTTGCCACCGCCGAGTTGAAAACGGTTCGCTTTGTTCGTATTGGACTTCGTACGTTGCTCCTCCGCCCCGCACGTACGATCTAACTCACCTCTCAGATCGAATACAGCAGCCCCGCGACTCGATGTGCACACGTAGAGTACACGCCTCGAAGACGATATCCTTGGGGAATCCGATGGCGTCGTCAACGGGAGCCAACATGGCAACGGCGTCTGTGCTCCCTTGCATGAAGTGTGTTTGCCGGCGGACCAATAACCGGTGGCGCGTCCACCCACTGCATCCCGCGCGACTGGCATGACGGAGCCATGGAGGTTGACAAACAGGAGGCGGTGATGTGATTCGAAGAACGCGAGATCGACGTAGGCAACCAGAACAGGTACTGGAGGAGGAGGTCCGGGCAAATCCAGCCAGAGCAGGTGCTGGAGGAGGTTGGGGCAGATCAGCCGGTGCTGCTTCCTGAGGAGGAGGGCGGGGCAAACTCGGCCAAAACTGCTTCTTGAGAAGGAGGTCAGGGACGGGGACGTTCGGGAGCTTGAGTGGGGATGGCGCCTCTCACACCGTCACGAGATCTTGTGCCTCATGGGTGTAGGGGAATGGGAGATGTCGGTGATGTGCTTCTGCTGATGAGGGGAAAGGATGGGGACAAGTTAGTCGACGCCGTCCGAGGCCACCCTTGCGCTGTGACATGGTATCTACTAGAAGCGTCGACCTCAGTTGCACCGAGGTATCTCCTTTGTTTGCCATCTTTGATGGAATTGGCTAGGGAAATAACACAGCCAAACACACGACTGTCGGGGATATGACCCCGGGTATCCCAGAGTTGGTGGTTTTCCATGCGAGACCCAGGTTGCATGGCACACTATTCACAACGGGTACTGTTCATCCGACATGCTCGAAACACTGTTCACTCGACACTGTTCACCCGACATACATGACCCGACATGACACTGTTCACTCGGTACTGTTCATCCGACATATGAGGTATCCTGGCGACACTGTTCATCCGACATACGAGGTATCCTGGCGACACTGTTCATCCGACATATGAGGTATCCTGACGACACTGTTCATCCGACATATAAGGTATCATGGCGACACTGTTCATCCGACGTATGAGGTATCCTGGCGACACTGTTCATCCGACATATGTGGTATCCTGGAGACACTGTTCATCCGACATATCCTGGGACGCCCACAGCTCGGACCTGGCGTCATTGACCAAGACAAGAAGATAAGATCGATGACGAGCGTACTGGCATAGCCGTCATGGCTACAGGGACGCGGACGTGACTAGAGTACAAGTGATGACATAGGCAACAGTATGGACGAGACCCCAGTAGTCAATTCTAGCTATAGTGCAGCATAGTGTTTTGCATAGTGTCACGTACAGTGTTACTTGTCCCCTGGGCTGCCTATATAAGGAGCACCAGGGGGAACACTCGAGGCGCGGCCGGCCAGGAACCTTTGGCTCTCAGCTCACGTATGAGCTCTCCTCCTAGCTCAGCTCACTAGTAGAATAGCACTAGTTCTTCAGTTCATAGCGTTTCTCATACAGCTCAAGGAGCAACAATGTAACGCCTATATACTACACATATACAGTCAGACAAGCAGGAGTAGGGGTTTTACCTCCTCACGAGGGCCCCGAACCTGGGTAAACCGCGTGTGTTCATCTTCTTGTGTGTGCTTTTCAGTGCATAATCCCTCCCCGAATCCTCTAGCGTCCATCGGCACCAAACTCAAGCCTACCCCTAGGCATCTGTTGTTCACCACGATGACAGTTGGCGCCCACCGTGGGGCTGATAGTGGTGCTTGCTGGATCAAATTCGGACGGGACCTTCTTCATCATCGCGGGGACTCGACATCACCACTGTCCTCCGCGCGCTAGCTTGTTGCTACGAGCTGAGGCTGGCGTAGCCTCCATCAGCGATCACCATCAGCAAATCTTGTAGGCGCTATCTGGACTCAGGGACTCGACTCCGACATCACCCCGGGTTAACAGAGGTAAAACCGACATAGAGAAGCTAAAACGACACACAAGTAGCCAATTCCGAGTTAACTGGATCAAATCCGAGTTAAATTGGTCAGATCCGACATTGGAGTAGCCAATTCCGAGTTAAAATAGTTAATTCTGGGTTATATGGGCCAGTTCCGAGATACACCTAGCGAAATCCGACATACACTCAGCCCATTCCGACTTTTACCTGGTCAAAACCGAGTTATACGCAGCTAAATCCAACATAGTCACGTCCCAAACCGAGTTAAATGCGGCCCGGTCCGACATAATTGCCATCCCGGCTGAAATATGGGATTTTGGGCCGAGATAGGCCAAACCGAGTCGATCCGCAACTCGGGCGGGCCGGGACTTCATCCGATTCGGCAGGCCGTCATCCCCAGCTTCGGCTCGACCGAGATGTCCTCATCTCGATTGGACCGAGGCGCCGCGTCCGCGCCCAGCTCCTCCGACCTGCTCCGACCTGCTTCGGCGCGTCCGCGCTAGGCCGCCGGAGTTTCTTCGCTCTGCTCTACCTCGTGCGCCAGCCCCGAGCTGCTCCCTGGCCGCCGTCGCCTCCTCCAGGCTCCGGCGCATCCGCGTCCGGCGAGCTCCGCCTCGACCTCGTCCCCGGACGGCCCAGCTCAGGCCGCATCCGCGCGACGCCGGCGGGCCGCGCCCTGCCCCGCCCCCCGGCTGGCCGCGCTCCGCCGCGGCAACTCCATCGGAGCCGCCCCGAGCTTCCCCCCTGGCCGGCTGTGGTCCTGCTCCTCTCCCAACTAGCGCCTCAGCACGCCTGGCCGCATCCGCGAACGTCTGTGCCTGCCTCCACCTGCCGATGAGCCGGCTCCGGTCACCTCCGCAACACAGCCCAGACCCCGTGCTCGCCGGCGACCGGCTGCTCCTCGCCGCGGCCGGCTGCGCCGCCCCGTCCGCCCAAGCTCCGGCCGGCTGTGCCGCCCGGCCCGCGACCGGTTCGCCCGCGTGCTGGTCCGCTACCGCCTCATCCCGGCCGGTGACCCCGTCCAGCCCCGCCCCGTTCAGCTGGCTGGTCGCCTCGCTAGTTGCTCCCCATCGAATCGGCTGGCCAGGAGGAGAGGATACGAAGAAAGAGAAGGACGTGAAGAAAGAAAGAATAAAAAAGATAAAAGAAAAAATAGGAGAGAGGATGGTGTAGGGAGTACGAAGCTGGACCGAGTTTGGTTATGTCGGATGACCGGGTAAGAGAAAGAAAATGGAATAAAGGGAGTGAAGTGGTGCGGTGTGTGTGGAAATGGATTGACCAAATAAACTGTCGGCAGCCGAGTATAAAACATGGAAAAGATTAAAGGACCGGCATATGGCTATGTCGGCCGAGTAGCTTACATGTCGGCAGCAGGTAGAAAATAGAAAGGAGATCAAGAGCCATGCCGGTTAAAGTGAAGCGACGAATGAGAAAAGCAGCCGAGTAGCAGAGAGACGGCTGCCGGCATATAAAAGGAAATAGGCTGTGTCGGCTAAGAATTATTCGCCGAGGTTAGAAGTAAGATTGGCCGGCATATGGGCATACCGGCCGAGAAGAAATGACACATTCAGACTAAGTCGGGCCGACATAAAAATATGTCGGCCGGCATTGAAAAATATGTATCCGGCCGAGAAGAGATGACTCGGTCAGGATGAGTCGGGCAAGCATAGAAAATATGTCGGCCGGTGTTAAAAAGTACGTCTCTGACCGAGGTAAAAAGGCTGGTATCTCGGCTCCGTTTGGTGGGCCGAGTGAGACATGCCCGGTTTTACCCTTGCAGGTTTTTTCCGTTGTCTGCGCTGTTCGGTCAGACGGACCAACCGTCCTGGAATCAGTTGCATCCTGGTTGTCCGGGTCTAGCACCTCGGCTATTTGAATATCTAGCCTGCGCCCGCTGGAATGTTTCCGCCCAGTCTACACCGACATTGCAATGTAAGTATTTACGGTATTTAGTTCTGTACCGCTCGTGTGGTTAACCCGGGCAGAACTCGGGGACTGCCCCGTGCTTAATTTATTGTTCCCCCGGTGTCGTGGTGGGTTACACGGCATATCCATCAGAGATGGAAAAGAGTGTGGGGCAGGCGACGATCGGATGCTCGCGCGGGATTGGGCAACAAGCACGGAAACACACGCTAGTTACCCAGGTTCGGGGCCCTCTTGTGGAGGTAACACCCCTACGTCCTGCTCTTCTTGTTCTTATTGCTTGATCACTGAATCGGACTACAGAGGTGCTCCTAGAGCTGTTTCGGGTAGCAGCCGGCTGGAGATCCTAGCCGGCTGGAGGTTGAAGATGATGCTATCTGTCTCCTCACGTGTTTCTGCCTGCCTCGCGCAGGAGGCCCCTGCATGCTTTATATAGGCAGCATCTAGGGTTTCTAGGTTACAGGGAAGTTACATGTTTGCCCCTATGAGATCACTACGGTTTCGAGCCGGCTGGAGCTTGTTGTCATGATTAGGTACAGGAGATGCCCGACAGTGAGTACTGTTCACCAGGAGCGGTTACGTGGTCCGGGCCCACCCGTACGGAGTTGTCGGTTGTTCACGTCCGGCTCCAGCCTAGCCAGCCGTCCGCCTCCGGGTAGACGCAGGCGGCTGCTTCAGCCGGCTGGCTTCAGGCGGCGCCAAGCAGCCGGCACTTGTTCAACCGGCACCCAGGAATTTTGAAGAAAAGGTTCTCTTTGGGATATCCGGGGTTCATATCCCCGACACTAGCCCCCGAGATCGTGGAGCCTTGCTAGCTTGTTGGGAAGACTTCTCGATCTTCTCCCCCTTGTCTTGAATCGTTGTGGTTGAAATGTCAAGGTTGGAGTCGGCGTCGGGTGGAACTGATGCCGGGTGGAACCGAAGCTTGCTGGTGAGGGTTGCTCATCGGGCGCTCCTGTCCTTAACCACGGGTCGTTGAAGTTATCGCCGGATAGTCCGGCTTCCTGGCGTAGGATCTGCAGATTTTTCTGGTCTGGATTGGCCGGCTCGAAGCCCGGGTCGTGGCCTACGTCAGCCACGGCCTGCCGCCTCAGGGAGCCGCTGGTGTTCTGCCCGAGGCCTGACACACGTCGCCTCGGCTTCCTCGGGCCGGATTTTCTGTGGCAACTGCCTGCTTGCGGGATCGTCTGCGGTAAGTGCGGCACGGTTGCCCGCCACGCGGCGCGATGAGCGGGGCGGTTCCGCTCGGCTTCGGCTTTAAAGCGGAAAGAGAGGGAACGGTCGGGATTACCGTTCCCCATTCTCGCTTCGTCTTCCTTCTCGGTTCTTGCGCACTCCAGCTCCTATCCACCTTCTCTCTCTTTCCTGCTCTTCCGGCATTTGCCTCGTTCACCACGGGGAACCGATCCTCAATGGCGAGCTCGGGTGCATGGATGGGATCCACCGTGGATGATGATTTCATCTGGGGGTTTCGCAAGAGGATGTTCTTGGGGACGACCGACGAGGTGGAAGCCCGTGCCCCCCCTGAGGATGAGGTTTCCCCGGCGCCCAAGAAGGACGAGGTCGTCGTTTTTTCCTCGCATTTGGAGCGGGGAATGGGGCTCCCGGTGAGCTCCTTCTTTGCGGAGTTCTTGCGCTTCTACGGGCTGCAGCCCCATCATCTAGGGGCGAACTGCATCACCCAGTTATCCTGCTTCATCGTGTTATGCGAAGCGTACTTGGGCATCTGGCCCAGCATGGAGATTTTTGGTATGTTCTTCTTCCTGCGGTCTCAGACGACCGCTGGGCAGCAGCGCGACTGCGGTGGCGTCTCCATCAGCGCGAAGAACACGCCGCTGCCCAAGATCAACCTGCCCGATTCCATCAAGAAGTGGCAAGGTACCTACTTTTACGTCCGGAATCTTACGGGCGCCGACCGGATCGGCCTTCCGGCCTTCTCCAACTCGCTGCCGGCTGCGAGGTCTTGGCTCCGGAAACCGCCTGTGGACGCGGCCCTTGAGAAGATCTTGTTTGACCGGCTGAAGTCATTGGTGGCGGGCGGCTTAACGTCCAGGAATCTGACCTTGACGTGGCTGTCGAGGCTGACGTATCCGCTACAAGCTCGCCCGCACAAGATGTGCTTCTACTCCGGCCCCCGAGATCCCAGCCGGACCTGCTTGGAGTTGCCGGGCCAGAAGGGCCTCCGCAAGTGGGCTCGCCGCCTGATCACCGACCGGGTCCAGGTGGAATGGGATTTCGGGGTCGAGCCGTTCACCCGCGAGGAACGTGCCCCCGAGGTTAGTCTTTGTAATTTCGTCTGTCTTCGATTTTTTTGTCTGGCTGCCGCCTGACTCAGCCGGCCCGTCACACAGCTTTGCGACCTTCAGAAGGTCGAGGACTTCGAGGTCGTCTTCGAGCCCGACGTCAGTGGTCCCTTCACCAGGGCTCTGACGAGGTTACTGGAGGAGGCGGAGTCCGCCGACGTGGAGGTGGAAGGAGACGTGGACGCCGCCGCTGAAGACGAATCGGGCGGCGGCGCCCGTGCCGGCCCGGATGGGCGTGGCGACACCACCGAGTCATCCGGTGGGGGCGCCGATGCTGATGAGGATGACGGCGACGATGACGATGCTGCCCACACCGCAACGAGCCCTGTCCCCTCCGCCAGTTCCGACTCCGAGCCGGTAGCCGACCGGGGCGAGGACCTTGAGTGCGTCGCCCCTCCTCCCGTCCTGTCACCTCGCGGTAAGTCTCCCGAGCCCGGCGTCGCCGGGCAAACTGATGTTGTAATGCGCGTGGTAGTGAATCTTTCCAGCGATTCCGAGCCGGACTCTGAAGGTTCTTCTTCCGTGCCAGCCTCCAAGCCGGCGACATCCTCCTGCCGGACCAAGGAGTTGGAGGCGGCGGCGCGGAAGAAGGTGGTCCTTCCCCGGCGGATCGTGAGGGAGAGGCGGTCGAAGTCGGCCGCCGATGTCGATGCGAATGCCGCGCCGCCCAAGCGGAAGGGCTGCGTTCGAGAAGCGGGGCGTGCTGCCCGCCAAGAAGTTAGCTCTCTTGTCGTCCCGGCCTACGACGGCCGGCTTGATGCCCGCCGGGAAGCTCTCGGCGGAGGCCAGGGCGGATGAGATTGTGGCCGAGGTTAGGGCCGAGGTCAACGCCAGGATGGAAGAGGAGGATGCCCCGACTGGTGGGGCCGACGATGAGGTGATTGGTCATGCTCCCGGTGGTGATTTTATTTATGATTTGAACCCGGGTGATTTGGAGAGGGAGTTTTATGCTCAAACGACGCAGGCGGTTTTGGCCTTGGGTGCAGTCTGACACTGGTCTGACTGTGGAGCAGCTGCTGGCCTCGAAGGAGGACGAGGAAGGGCGAAGGCGGCGGACGTGGAGAGGGCGGAATCTCTTGCCGGCGGGACCGACGCCCAGGTGGTTAACCCTGCTTTTGCTGTTGATCGTTGTTATAATCTGGACCTTGAAGGTATGGAAAAAGCTATTTACGCGGAGCTGGCGCAGGCGGACTCAATCCGGGCTGAGATGGACGCCAAGGCGGCCGCGAGGCGGCTGGCGGCGGCCAAGGCGGCTGAGGAGAAGACGGGAGCGGGAGCGGCCAAGGCCGTCGCAGAGGTTGACGTGGTGCCGACCCGTACGGAGCGGCCAGTTGACGGCTCCGCCATTCCTGCGAAGGGCGTGGAGGTGCCCTCCAGAGGTGTGAAGCGCCCGTCCGACGCTGCGCCGTCTCCCCCACCGAAGCGCTTGAAGAGGAGGACGGCCAGAGTCCTGGGCTCGTGTGACGGGTAAGCCTTCGTCTTGTGGTAAAAATCTTGTTACTTGTACTTGGTGGTGACGCTTTCTTTGGTTCGTAGGGCACCGCTTCCAATAGCGGAGACGGCAGCTGTCGTGGTGGTGGAGTCGGCCTCGGTGCCTGCTACCGAGGCCCCTGCGGCGCAGGCGGCTAATCCGCCTTCAGAGGCGGCGACGGCGACGGCGGACGTGGAAGTGGTCGACCCGGAGTCGACAAGCGCTGTTCACCCGTGGTCGAATCCAACCCTCCATCTTCGGCTGGTGGTGCCGAGGCGTCGGTGGACGCCTTCCAAATAGTTCCTCGGCCCGGCACCGGCGCCGGGTACCTCGCCTTCCCTACTCCTTCCTCGGTGGTGGCCGAGACGGCCAAGGGCAAGGCTATTGAGGAGGCGATGGCTTCGCTCCCTGGTCCTCGCCAGTCGATCTTGGTGTCTTCTCCGCCATACTCCGGGCCGGTGCCGGCTCGGCCCGACGCGTCGGGGAGGATCCCCCTTGCCGCGCTGGCGGAGCAGACGGCCAGGGAGAACCTGGCCAACGTAACGTTGCTCTGCTCCTCCGTCGAGCAGGCTTCGCCGAGGCGGCTAAGGAGGCGGCATTGCTCAAACGAGAGCTTGAGGCGGCTAAAGGTCTAGCTTTCTTTCCTGCTCGTATTCTGTCTTGTCATTCGGCATTTTTCTCTTGCGTGTCTTGGTTTGACGATGGTCCAAACTCTACAGGCGACGCCACCTCCCGTGCCGGCTTGGAGAAGCAGCTAAAGGAAAAGGACGCCGCCCTGACCTCGTCCAAGGCCGATCTCCAGGCGGCGGAAAAGGTGTCGGAGGAGCGCCGCCTCGAGGCCGTCCGGCTGGACGAGGAGGCGGCGAAACTGCGGGAAGCCGTGCGCCGGAAGCAGAGCGAGATTGAGTCCCTTCGCGAGAATGCGACCGAGCTGAGGGATCTGCTGAAGGATTCCGTCGAGAACAACGACCTGATCGTCCAGGCGGCCAAGGCACGTGAGCTTGAGCATGAGCGGCTGGTGGGCGGCCTGGTCAAGGAGGTCGAGCGCGTGAACGAGCTGATCCTCGGTAAGTGAAGTCTCCTTTCTCCTTGATTTCTTGCTTGGGGTCTTCTACTCGGCCTCACTGGTTTGAAATGCAGGCCTTTATCCCGAGGTAGACGCGCAAATCCAAAGATATGCTGCCTCGGCTCATTCTCGACCGGAGTCTCCGATGCTGCTGCTGGGTCTACTCGACAGCCGTCTCTCGTCTTCTTCAATTCGGCCAGGAGTTCGATCGGCTGAAAGAAGCGGCCAGCGGCGTGCTTGAGAACCTGTGGCCGGATGCTCCCTTGCCAGCTGCTCTCCATGATTTATCCTACCCGGCTTGAAGGGGCGCCAGTTGGCATCAACGAGCAGGTGGAGATGGCGGCGCGCGGAGGCACCGACATGGCACTGGCCATGGTGAAGTCGTGGTATCCTGGCGTGCTGATGAGCAGGCTGTTGGATGGCTTCCGCACTGGGACATCCCTCGCAAGCCTGCGTCCGGAAATCGCTGTAGCCTCAGGGCGAATTGCCGAGGCGGTGGACCTGACGAAGCTTGTTCCTGCTGAACCATCTTCGGCGCCACAGCCTGCTGAAGATACTGGAGCCGGCGGCGCCGCTGGTGCCACTGATGCTGCTACTGCCTGATTTACTTGTCTCCCTGTGAATGCCGGGTGTAACTGTCGTTCTGTACTATTAACCGTCCTGCCACATTGTTCACCTTGTTATGTCGTGCACTTTTGAAGATTGTCTTGTAAAAATTCGATATTCTGCTTCCTGCCGTAGACTGTTATTATGAGTGTCGCTTTCTCTGTGATTGTTGGGTCTTTGCGCGGGATTCGTGCTCGTTTTGGTGATAATAATCACCATGCCTAGCCCCCGAATTTTGGGCCGGCTTGAGCATCTAGCCGGGTCGAAATTTCACGTCTTTTTGTTTGTCTTTCGCTTTTCTTCGATCGTCGTTACATCGCGCAGCCCCCGAGTCCGTGACTTGGGGTGTTTTGAATTTGCGTCCGGGTCTGGGCGGCCGCCTTGGCGGGTGCGCAGCCCCCGGGTATTTTATGCCGGCTGACGGCTTGGCAGCCCCCGAGTCCGTGACTTGGGGTGATTTATATATGCGTCCGGGTCTGGGCAGCCGCCTTGGCGGGTGCGCAGCCCCCGGGTATTTCTTGCCGGCTGACGGCTTGGCAGCCCCGAGTCCGTGACTTGGGGTGATTTATATATTCATCCGGGTCTGGGCAGCCGCCTTGGCGGGTGCGCAGACCCCGGGAATTTCTTGCCGGCTGACGGCTTGGCAGCCCCCGAGTCCGTGACTTGGGGTGATTTATATATTCATCCGGGTCTGGGCAGCCGCCTTGGCGGGTGCGCAGCCCCCGGGAATTTCTTGCCGGCTGACGGCTTGGCAGCCACCGAGTCCGTGACTTGGGGTGATTTATATATTCATCCGGGTCTGGGCAGCCGCCTTGGCGGGTGCACAGCCCCCGGGAATTTCTTGCCGGCTGACGGCTTGGCAGCCCCCGAGTCCGTGACTTGGGGTGATTTATATATTCATCCGGGTCTGGGCAGCCGCCTTGGCGGGTGCGCAGCCCCCGAGAATTTTATGCCGGCTGACGGCTTGGCTCCTTGGCTTCTGTGCGTGGACCCGGTTGCAATTACTGAAAGGTCCGTCATCTGAGCTTCGTTGCCACGTGTAGATCGTGGGATCGTGGGTGACGGTTGGGTCTCCCACGTTGTCTCTTGGTTGTGCTATAAAGCTTCGCGGTTTCTTTCTTCCTTCTCACTGCGCTTTCTTGCTCTTCCTTCGTCTTCGTCCTATTGTTCCTTCGCAGGTTCGCCATGGTGAAGTCTGAGGCCATGGATGTGCAGCTGAGAAGACCGTCGCTGTGCCTCCGGCGAAACGTCCTCGCGGTCGTCCCCCTAAGAGAGGCGGTCGAGGGCGGGGAAAGGCGGTCGCCTCCGCTGCCGCCGGTAGCAGCACTGGCCGCGGCAGGGGCGGCAGCCGCGCTGGCTCGAAGAAGGCAGGTGCCGTCGATGGCGTTGGTCATGGCAAGAACCTCCTTGTTCTTCACGACTCGTCGAGCGAGGAGGAAGCCACCCCTGTTCTTCCGCCTCCGGGTTTTGACCCGATTCCCAAATATGCTCCCTCTGCTGTCGCTGACAGCGAGGAAGACAGCGCGGAGTTGTCTTCCGCCTCTTCCGACTCCCTGGAGAATCCACGGCGCCCGGGCTGGGGTGTGTTCCCCATCGGGGAGTTCCTCATGATCCTGCATTCGCCAGTTACTGGGCCGGTGCAGAGGCTTCCTGATGCCTTCGCCGACGCGCTTCCGGGCGTTGGCCACTTCAAGTTCAAGCTCTTCCGTGAGGGTGCTTCCCAGGGTCCCTGGAATGCAACCGTCCGGTTCACCTCCCAGGTGGAGGGTAATGCTGTTGTCAACAAGGTGGAGTTCGTCAGGGGTTGGGACGAGTTCGCTGACTTCTACGAGCTCGAAGCCGGCTTCATTCTCTGCTTCCGTCTTCGGCGTGACAAAGGCGTCTTCTTCGTGAAGGTGTTCGACGGCACCCTCTGCATCAAGCACTGGGTTGGCAAGAAGATAGGTGGATCCGGGAAGATGACGGATGCCGCTTAGGGAGCTCTCTGCCGGCTCGACCTTGTAGTTGCGCGGGGAAGGTCCGCCTGTGGACTTCCCTTTTTTGTTTTGTTGTTCAGCCTCTATCTGTAAAGCCTTGCCCTTGACGTTTAATGCTACTTGCTTTTGCTCCTGTACTTGTTTACTTATGCGCAGTTATCCCTTCCTGCTCGTCATGCTTGTGTCCGGCTTGAACTCTCGAAGCCGGTTGGCGACATTTTCGTGCGCAAAATAAAACGACGAAGTGGTTAGCTTATTCTTTCAACCATGGAGAGCATTTTTATTTTGTTTTAATTATCTTCGTTCTCGCCTGTAGCCTTTCCCGCCGTCGTTCGTGTGCACTTCACCGTCTAGCGGGATCATGCACACTACTACACCGTTAGGATCCGGTTTGTTGGGCCAGAGTTTTTTCAGCCGGCAACGATTTCTGTTTCTTACGTCTTTCGCATACAGTCAGCCTCCAGCTTATTCTCTTGCCGGCCTTAACCGGATCCGAAGAGTTAGCCGTTTAGCGTTGTGTAGTTAATCGTCCGTAATAGGAGAAGCGGTTGCCGACTGCCGGCTTGGCCGAGTTTACAGAAGAACATTATTCCAGCCGGCATTATTTCCCTTTATGCGTTTTTCACGTTGTTGGCCCCCTCCAGCTTATTCTCTTGCCGGCCTTAACCGGATTCGAAGAGTTAACCGTTTAGGGGTTAGTCACGCTACACGGCCGCTAAAGGCAAACTTGCCGGCTGCCGGAAGAACCGGAAAGAAATGCGGAAAAAGTTGCGAAAAACTGCTCATGTGCTCATCATTCTCATTTCTTTATTGATAGCATAGGTGATACATACATGGTTCTTTCTCAGTGTAGAATCGACGCAAGAGTGACGCGTTCCATGGCCTTTCCGTTTCATCGCCTTCCTTGTCCATCGTGTCCTTCTTGTGCTCGCGAGCGTCGATCAAGTAGTAGGCGTCGTTGATGAGCGCTTTGCTTACGATGAATGGTCCTTCCCATGGCGATGAGAGCTTGTGCATGTTCTTGGTATCCTGGATGAGCCGAAGCACGAGGTCGCCCTTCGCGAAAGCGGACATGCTTGACGCGCCGACTGTGGTAGTTGCGTAGTTGTTGCTGGTACATTGCCGACCTTGACTCGGCAATCTGGCGTGCCTCCTCGAGCAGGTCCATTCCATCCTCGTAGGCTTGCTTAGCTTGTGCTTCGGTGTACAGCACGATCCGGGGCGCGTCGTGCTCGATGTCAGTTGGCATGACGGCTTCAGCCCCATGGACGAGGAAGAAGGGGGTGAAGCCGGTTGAGCGATTCGGCGTCGTCCTTAGGCTCCAGAGGACGGAAGGTAGTTCTTCTTCCCACGCGCCGGCTGCTCGCTCGAGCGGTTCGAGCAACCGAGGCTTGATGCCGGATAGGATGAGGCCGTTTGCTCGCTCGACCTGCCCATTTGACTGCGGGTGTGCAACAGAGGCCACGTCGAGCCGGATGCCGGTCCTGCCGCAGAACTTGGCGAATTCTCCCTTGACGAAGTTCGATCCGTTATCCGTGATGATGCTGTTGGGGTATCCGAAGCGGTAGATGATGCTTTTGAAGAACTTGACTGCTGTTGGTCCATCCAGTTTCTTGATCGGCTTAGCTTCAATCCATTTCGTGAACTTGTCGACTGCTACCAGCAGGTGTGTCATGCCTCCACTGGATCTTCTCAACGGGCCGACCATGTCGAGTCCCCAGACGGCAAACGGCCAAGTGATAGGAATTGTCTTGAGTGCTGAAGCCGGCGTGTGCTTCTGCGTCGCGAATCGTTGACAACCATTGCAGAGCCGGACCAGCTGGTTTGCGTCCGCCAGCGCAGTCGGCCAATAGAACCCATGCCTGAACGCCTTAGCCACGATTGCCCTTGAGGATGCATGATGACCGCATTCGCCTTGATGGATTTCTTTGAGTATCTTGATTCCTTCTTCTTGGCTCACACAGCGCTTGGAATATCCAGAGACACTGCGCTTGTATAGCTCGTTGTTGATGATGGTGTAAGCACTTGCCCGGCGTTTGATTTGCCTGGCGGTGAGCTCGTCCTGCCGGGAGCTCGTTGTTGGCGAGGTAGGCGAGGAAGGGTTGGGTCCATGGCGGAGCTTCTTCGATGACGAGGACCTCGACGGATTCCGTCTCGCCTGGAGCCGGCCCAGCCGACTCCGCGCCAGGCGGCATCCGGATGGAGTCGGAGCCGGGACACGGCGTGATGGATGGCTTGTAAAGCTTCTCGAGGGCAACGCCGGGTGGGATTTCCTCGCGGAGAGAGCCAATGTTCGCCAGGGTGTCGGCCGCCTCGTTGTTGGAGCGATGGATGTGGTGGAATTCGCATCCGTCGAAGCATCCCGCGAGCTGCTGGACGAAGAAACGGTAGGCGGCCATGTTGGGGTCCTTGGCGTCCCAGTGACCAGTAGGTCTGCTGGACCACCAAGTCGGAGTCGCCGTAGCAGAGGATTCGCTTGATGTTCATGGCCTTGGCGAGCTTGAGGCCGTGCGCGAGAGCTTCATACTCAGCTACGTTGTTGGACGCCGTGAAGTGGATTTGTAGCACGTATTCGAGTCGGCCCCCCTTAGGTGAGGTGAGGACGACTCCGGCGCCGAGTCCCCAGTATCTTTTGGAACCATCGAAGTGCATGAGCCAATGCTCGCCGGAGTCGGGTGGCGGTGGGATGTGGTCCGTCTCCGTCCAGTCGGCTAGAAAGTCAGCCAGCTCTTGTGACTTGATCGCCGTTCTTTTGTCGTATTCGACTCCGTGCGCCGTCAGGTTGATCGCCCATTTCGCTACTCTGCCGGTTGCGTCCTTGTTGCCTATGATCTCGGCAAGCGGTGCGTCGCTTATCACTTTGATCGGATGTTCTTGAAAGTAGTGCTTCAGCTTCTTCGTAGCCATGTACACGCCGTATACGAGCTTCTGGTAGTGTGGGTAATTCTGCTTTGACTGGAGAGCACCTCGCTGAGGTAATAAACCGGGCCGCTGAACCGGCCGCTGCTTGCCGGCTTCATCTCGTTCAACCACCAGGACGACACTGACGACTCGATTGGAGGCGGCGATGTACATGAGCATGGGCTCCTTTGGAGTCGGAGGTGCTAAGACCGGGGCGGTGGCCATCGCACGCTTGAGTTCCTTGAAAGCGGCGTCTGCCGCGTCGCTCCAGACGAACTTGTCAGTCTTTTTCAGCAAATGGTACAGCGGGAGAGCTTTCTCGCCGAGCCGGCTAATGAAGCGGCTGAGCGATGCCAGACAACCGGTGAACTTTGGATGTCCTTGACGCTTCTTGGTTGTCGCATGTTGTCGATGGCGGCGATTTTCTCCGGGTTGGCCTCGATTCCCTCGTGCCGACACGAGGTAACCGAGTAGCTGTCCGGCTGGAACGCCGAACACACACTTCTCCGGGTTGAGCTTCATCTGGAAGCGGCGAAGGTTGTCGAAGGTTTCTTTGAGGTCGGCGAGGAGGGTGTGCTTCTCCTTGGTCTTGATGACGACGTCGTCGACGTATGCGTGCGCGTTGCGACCGATTTGGTCGTGCAAGCATTTCTGCATGCAGCGCTGGTATGTTGCTCCCGCGTTCTTCAAGCCGAACGGCATGGTGGTGTAGCAGTACGGGCCGTAAGGGGTGATGAAGGCGGTTTTCAGCTGATCGTCCGGGTTCAGCGGAATTTGGTGGTAGCCGGAGTAGGCGTCGAGGAGGGAGAGGAGGTCGCAGCCGGCCGTGGAGTCGATCACTTGGTCGATTCGTGGTAGTGCGAATGGGTCCTTGGGGCAGGCCTTGTTGAGGTGAGTGTAGTCGACACACATTCGCCATTTCTTGTTCTTCTTTTCCACCATCACCGGATTGGCTAGCCACTCTGTGTGTTGCACTTCCTTGATGAATCCGGCTGCGAGTAGCCGCGCTATCTCTTCGCCTATCAACTGTCTTCTTCCTTCTGCGAAGCGACGCAGGGATTGCTTCACTGGCTTGGCGTCTGGACGGACGTGTAGAGAATGCTCGGCGAGTTCCCTCGGTACACCCGGCATGTCCTTGGGGGACCACGCGAAGATGTCCCGGTTCCCACGGAGGAACTCGACGAGCGCGCTTTCCTATTTGGGGTCCAGGCTCGCCCCCACAGTGACGAACTTGGACTTGTCGGCTTCGTCGAAGTAGATCTTCTTTGTGTCTCGCGCCGCCTGGAAGCTCGACTCGCCAGCCGGCTTGGCCGACTCCGGAATCTCCAGCTTCTCCTCATTGGCTTTGCGCTTGAATTGCTTCATCTCTCATTGCAGACCATGGTCTCGGCCACCTTCGCGCTGTCGGAGGCGCAGGCGATGGAGCGTTTGTAGTCTCCGGCGACGGTGATGATCCCGCGTGGGCCTGGTAGCTTCATCTTGAGGTAGGCGTAGTGGGGTACCGCCATGAACTTGGCGAGCGCCGGCCGCCCGAGGATGGCGTGGTAGGCGCTGGAGTGGTCGACCACCTCGAAGGAGACAGTCTCGCGGCGGTGGTTGCTCTTGGTGCCGAATAGGACGTCCAGCCGGATGAGGCCCATGGATGAGCCGGCTCGCCCCGGCACGATGCCGTGGAAGACCGTCCGGCTCGGCGTCAAGCTGGACTCGGAGATTCCCAGCTTCTCCAGCGTGTCGCGGTAGAGGATATTGATGCTGCTGCCTCCGTCGATGAGGACGCGCGAGAAAGTGCAAGCGCGCTTGGTGGAGATGATCATGGGCTCCAGGACTAGAGCATAGCCGCCTGGGTTGGGCATCAGCTCGGGTGGTCGCTGCGGTCCCACGTGATCGGTTCCTGCGACCAGTTGAGGTACTGGGGACAGGTGGAACCACTGCGTTCACCTCCTTGAACCGCTCGCGCCGGCTTCGCTTGTCGTCGCGCTTGCTGACGAACACGATGTAGGCGGCATCCGGATTCTGGTAGCCGTCTGGACCCCTTGGAGGCGGAGCTGGAAGGCGTTCCCTCCTTTCTTCCTCGCGTTGGCGATCATCGCGATTCCTATCTTCGCGTCGTCTGTCGTCGCGTCCCCGATCGTCCCGCCCGGCTTCATCCCAGGGCGGAGGCGGGTTTCGCCGCTCGTACGGTGGTGGCCTTGGACGGCCGAGAGTGCATTGCCTGACGGTGTGGTTCGCTGGCCGGTCGCCATGGTTCCGGCACGGTTGATCGAGCATGTAGTCGTAGTTGTTCCTCGCCCTTGTCCGGCGCATATCGCCGCTTGTCCTCATGCGGCGGTTGTCGAAGCCTCCTGCCGGCCTTCCCTCGGTCGTAGCGACGACCTTGGACTCGACGCGGTCGTCTGCGGATTTGCGCTTGCCGGCCGCGTCAGAATCACGCCGGGTCGATTTTCCTCCTTCTTGGTTCTCCGTCCGGCTGCGGCGTGCAGCCGGCTCCGTCGTGATGATTCTTCCGGCTTCGTCGAGTCGGATCGGTTGGTCATGCCCGCGTCGGCGGTGGCGTATTCGTCGGCGATCGCCATGAGCTCGGCCATGGTCTTCGGGCTCTTCCTCAGGAGCCGGTGCTTGAGCAGCGTCTGGTCTCGGCAGCCTTGGATGAAGTACTGGACGGCTTGGAGCTCGAGAACTCCCTCGCAGGAGTTGCGAAGGCTTGTCCATCAGGTGAGGTAGGCTCGGTCCGACTCGCCGTCCTTCTGCTTGCACAGCGCGAGCAGCTGTGCGTTGCCAGGGCGCAAGTAGGTGCCGGTGAAATTGCGGTTGAACACTTCCTCGAAATCCAGCCAGCTGTTGACGCTCTCCTTCGGTAGGCTGTTGAGCCAAGTCCGTGCTGATCCCTGTAGCATGAGTGGCACGTAGCGTACGGCCACCCGCTTGTTGCCGCCTGCGATGTTGACCGCCGTGACGTAGTCGGCGAGCCAGTCTTCCGGCTTCGCGGTGCCGTTGTACTTGGGTGTGTCCCTGGGGAGGGTGAATCCCTTCGGGAATCGCTCGCTCCGGATGCGGGGTCCGAAACAACGATGGGCGGCGATGTCTTCTTCCTCGATGATGCTTGACAGCTTGAGCACGTCGATGCGGTGGCATGCGTCGTCGCTGGTTTCGGGTCCCAGCGGCCCCAGGCGCTCGTCGATGGTGACCTTGTGGCCGACTCGCTCCTTGACGTTCCGTCCAGCTCGAGGTTCGCTCCGGTTGCCGTCTTCACGCCGTCCAGCCGGATCGCGTCCGTGATCACGAGGATGCGAGCTTGCGCTCCCCTCGCGATGAACTCGTGGTTGCTTGTCCTTCGTCCTTCCGCGACTCGTGGATGATGCCTCGGCGCCCTGCTTGGTCTTGCCGACTGCATCGTGGCCCGGAGGCGGATCAGGATGTCCCTTGCTCGCCGTTGCCTCCGTTTCTCGCTGTTGCCGGTTGGCCGTGTTGATGAGTTGTCGCACCCGGCGCATTTGTTGATGTAGTTCTTCGCCTTGGAGATAGGGTAGTTCGGCCGCTGCCGCTTCCGCCGCCCTCATGTTTTGCGTTGGACAGCTGTACTCGGGGAAGCTGAGGTCGGTGAGTTCGGCTGCATGGCCGGCACGATTCAAGGCGCCTCCAAGGTCTCCTCCTTTGCGCCGAATTTCATTCAGCTTCTCCGCGTTGCGGTCCGCCTGCTCGAAGCCGTGTGCAGAGTTGTATTCGCGAATCGTGGCACTGAGCCGGCGCTGTGTCGACGCGAGGTTTAGTGCCTTGTCGTAGATCTGCTGCCGCATCCTCTCGAGGTCGGCCGCCACCTTGATCGGATCAGCACTTGACGCGATGAGGGTGCTTAGCAGCTCGAAGTCGGCCTCCAGGTTGCGCTGGTAGCGCGAAGGTTCGCCAGCTTCATGAACAGTAGTGGCGACGGCGCCTCCCGCCACCGCGTGCTCGACCATGTGCACCTCGGTGTAGACGCTGAGCTCAGCATCGTCGCGGTCCGCGTCGCCGGAGTTGAGGTAGCCGAAGGCGGAGTCGTCGTTGCATGTGCTGGCGTCGTAGATCGAAGGAGCCAAGCTAGAGTAGACCACCTCCGGGTACTCCTGGGCGGCGACGGCGACGTAGATGTGGAAGTCGCCAAGGGTGACGACCGTGCCTCCGCTGGTGACGTCCACGTCGGTGAAGCTCTTGGTGTTGTCGAGGACGCAGCCGATGGAGCCGATGGAGAGCACGAGGCCGGAGACGACCCGCCGACCATCTACGGTCCGGGATCCCGCGCAGAACGTGACTCCGCTCGCCGCGAACCCCACGGTGGGCGCCAAATGTCGTGGTGGGTTGCACGGCATATCCATCAAAGATGGAAAAGATTGTGGGGCAGGCGACGATCAGATGCTCGCGCGGGATTGGGCAACAAGCACGCAAACACACGCTAGTTACCCAGGTTCGGGGCCCTCCTTGTGGAGGTAACACCCCTACGTCCTGCTCTTCTTGTTCTTATTGATTGATCACAAAATCGGGCTACAAAGGTGCTCCTAGAGCTGTTTCGGGTAGCAGCCGGCTTGAGATCCTTGCCGGCTGGAGGTTGAAGATGATGCTACGTGTCTCAGTGTGTCTCTGGCTTCCTCCGTGCATGCATTCGTTGGTCCCTCTGCGCAGGAGGCCCTAGCCCACTTATATAGGCAGCGGGTTAGGGTTTTGGGTTACAGGGAAGTTACATGTTTGCCCCTATGACATCACTACGGTTTCGAGCCGGCTGAAGCTTGTTGTCATGATTAGGTACAGGAGATGCCCGACAAAAGGTACTGTTCACCAGGAGCGGTTACGCAGTCCAGGCCCACCCGTACGGAGTTGTCGATTGCTCGAGTCCGGCTCCCGCCCAGCCGGATACCGGCAACCGGCCGAATCTAGGCGGCCTACTTCAGGTGGCTGGCTTCAGGCTGCTGGCTTCAGGTGGCACTTGGAGCCTTGAAGAAATGGACCTCTTTGGGACATCCGGGGTTCGTATCCCCGACAACGACAGAGTGCATCGTTCCAGTCGGCAGCACGACGGCGTCACAGCTCACAGGTAAGCTCTTGGCAGGAAACACGTCAGGATCATCGTCGTCCGCGTTGGCGAGCGACAGCGGCGGCGTAAATAGCCGGGGCTCGACCGAGACCAGAAGCTAGCCGGCGGCGGCACGGCCGGCGCGGCGTCGACGGCGCAGATGGCAGGGGCTCGACCGAGACAAGATCGAAACTGTCCGGCGGCGGCACGGCCGGCGCGGGTGACGACGGCGCAGATAGCCGGGGCTGCTGGCCGGCGGCGGCGCCCGCTGTAGAGCTAGCAGGCTGCTCGATGACAGTGTGGGTCAACATGAATTTCGCCGCGCGTGTACACGTCTGTGCCCCGTCCGCACATCAGACGCCTCCATGTTGGTTTTCCACGTCAGTCCGGAAACGTTTTGCGTAAGTATTTTCCCGTAGGTGTAGCATTACTGGTCCATTTAGGGAAGGCCTATAGACATGGACGTGGAGTTTAATTCCAATATTACATAGAGTACTGTACATCTTTTTTGAAAGCCCAATTGTATTACATTTACATACTTCTGTCCGCCATGGCTTAGTGGAAGCACCTATATATATATATATATCCCGATCGATCGCACCGAAGTGGTCGATCCAGCATCTCTCTATCTATCTATATAATCCCGCTAGCTTTCCCTTCTTCACTAGCTAATTCAACATCACCAAGCTAGTCGATCTATACCAAGAAGAATCCTCATCCGAAGATGTCGTCTCGCGTGGAGGCGCTGAGCCTGAGTGGCCTCGCCGCCATCCCGGCCGAGTACATCCGCCCGGTCTCGGAGCGCCACGGCCTCGGCGACGCTTACGACCAGCAGGCGGAGGCCCCGGCCGGTTCCCCGCTCATCCCGGTGGTCGATGTCGCCGGCTTCGACCCCGCCAACCCAGCGTCCCCTCCCAGCCTCGCCTGCATCCACGCCTTGCACGCCGCCGCGGCCGAGTGGGGCGTCATGCACGTCGCCGGCCACGGCATGCCGCCCGACCTCCTCGACGCGCTCCGCGCAGCGGGCACCGGCTTCTTCGGCTTGCCCATTGCACACAAGGAAGCCTACGCGAACGACCTGGCCGCGGGGCGGATTGACGGGTACGGCAGCCGGCTGGCGACGAACGAGAGCGGGCAGCGGGAGTGGGAGGACTACCTGTTCCACCACGTGCATCCAATTCCTGACGGCACGGCGGATTACGGGAGCTGGCCCGCGCATCCGCCGGAGTATGTCCCCGTGACACGGCGGTTCGGGGAGCTGGTGAGCGCGCTCGCGTCGAAGCTACTCGCCATCCTCTCCCTCGGCCTCGGCGTCCCGGCGCCCACCCTCGAGCAGCGCCTCGGCCGAGACGACGAGGGCCTGCTGCTGAAGCTGAAGATCAACTACTACCCGGTGTGCCCGCAGCCGGAACTCGCCCTGGGCTGCGAAGCCCACACCGACGTCAGCGCGCTCTCCTTCATCCTCACCAACGGCGTCCCCGGCCTCCAGGTCAAGCGCGCCGGCGAGGAGGAATGGGTTACGGCGCGCGACGAGCCCGGCACGCTGGTGGTCCACGTCGGCGACGCGCTGGAGATCCTAAGCAACGGGCGCTACACAAGCGTGCTCCACCGGGCGCTCGTCAACCGCCACGCCACACGCGTCTCCTGGGTCGTCTTCGCGGAGCCGCCCCCGGACGGGGTGCTGCTGCGGCCACTGCCGGAGCTTGTGAGTGAGCAGCAGCCCGCGCGGTTCGCGGCGAGGACATTCAGGCAGCAGCTGGAGCACAAGGTGTTCAAGATAAAGCACAGCACATGGTGCTTAGAGGAGGCCAAGGAGGCGACTGCAGCATCCTAATTAGGTTTCTCCGGTTAATTCTAGATCGAACCCTCTGAGTCCACGTTTCAGGTTTAAGTTGAAATCCTAATTAGCAGACGGAATAACGGAAATTAAGCTCCATGTTATACACATGGACAAAATTACACGGCGACGCGGTGATGCCCCCCCCCCCCCCCCCCCCCTAATTATTTTGATGTTCATATTTTTTTTATTGTCCATATCTCAGCAAATTTCTCGTGTTTCTGCCACGTCATCCCATACCGGATGAATGGGTCCTACCTGTCAGTTCCTTCATGGCCCCTCCGCTCGGCCCCATTTCTTTTTTATTCTATGTTTACTTTCTCTTTTTATATTTTATTTTTTGTTTAAAAGAATATGTTCACGTAAAAAATTCGTTGTTAAATTTAAATATTCATATATGTAAAAAATCTGATAAAATATATTTATCTTATTTAAATGATTTTCAAGTGCAAATTTATATTATGAATGACTTTAAAAAATAATCAATTATCTTATTCGAACGATTTTTTAAAATGAACATTTATATTTTTCTGACACAACATGAAAATTTATATTATTTGAACAATTTTTCGGATATAAACTTTTGCGTTATTTAAACGATATTTTAATAAGAACATTTATGTCATTTGAGCGATTTTCGAAACATGAACAATATGTTATTTGAATGATTTTTTCAAAAATAAACTTTTATGTTATCTGAACAATTTTTCAATTTTTTTTAAGTTATTGAAAAAATTCAGTAAGAACATTTATGTTGGTTAAACAAGGAAAAAATATTCATATTTTTTGACAAACATAAACATTTTTACTTTTTTTTTAAGAAATGAGGGAGAGGAGAGAGATTGGGCCACCGGTGCCTTGTCTGGCCGTTGTACATAAATATTTTTCCTTTTTTTAAGCAACTCATCTGCTTCCGTTTGTACAGTGTCTGGCCTACCCGTGCGAGATACGGGATGCGCCACCTTGCTCATCTCCTCATGGGCGCGGACGTCGTGGCGGTCGAGTCTCCACCATTATCTCCCCAGCTACTCTACCATGGGACAAAGTTTGTGTGCTTGTCTCGAAAGCCACCCCGATCGAGCCGGAATAGATTTATGCAAAGCTTGGGCCGAGCTTGTTTTTTTGGCTCAGCTCGGGCCACAAAACGACGAGCCAATGAGAGCAAGACTGGAAGAAGTGGTGAGGGACATTTTTTCACAACATGGGTTAAGACAGGTGGACTCCCTCTCTCCGCTACTCTTCGACATTGGCATTGACCCTGTGAGCAAGATACTCAAACTAGCCACTGGGTCTGGCCTGCTACAACCCATCCCTCATGATGTAGATGCTATGAGGGTCTCTCTTTACGCAGAAGATGCCGCAATTTTGTTGGTCCCCACGTCTGATGATATTTCCAACTTGGCCACTGCCCTGCAAGAATTTGGAGAGGTCAAGGGCCTGGTCACAAATATTGTCAAGAGTATAATCTCCCCAATCAGATGCGAGGACAATGACCTTACCGTAATTTTGGCAGACTTCCCGACAGCTATATCCCAATTCCCTATCAAATACCTGGGGCTCCCTCTTTCCTTGGCAGACATAGGAGAGTTGACCTGCAGTCGTATATCGATAAAGCTGCCTCACGCTTGCAACCTTGGAAGGGAAAATTCAACAACAGAGTTGGCTGCGTGGCTCTTCTGAAGTTAGTGCTTTCATCCCTGCGTGGCTCTTGGAAGCACTAAATTATTTTTCAAACACCTTAGAGTTGGTGCCCTCACATTTGCAACTCCCATTGCGCTAGTTCGTGATAAAAGAACCATGTAATGCATGCATATTATTACCATTTGCAAGCAATGTTCAGTTAGAACTAAAATTGTCACATGTAATTGTTTTTCCATTGAAAATAAGAAATATGGTAGAACTATGTCTTCTATTTAAATATTCCAGCAAGAAATAAACTGAGAGTTAATTAGAGAAAGCAAGACAAAACCGGTAACACCCAACTAGCGGACCAGAACTGATTAGGAGTGTCAAACCAGACTTCACACAGCAACAAAACCAAGCACCAAACACTGTAGTCACAACAGAACCCGTCTGAGAAAATATAGAACCCAAAGATTTCGTTGTTGTATTGATCTGATCCCCGTGAGGGTATATAAATCATACAAAACTTGGAGGCAAGAAGGCTATATTAGTTGGAATACAATATATCTTTAGAATCTTAGTCGTCTATCACTAACTTGTATATGTACTCTAGTATTCCTTCTCAGTCAGTCGTAGCAGGGCTGAATAAGACGATCATGACCAGATTTAATGTCTTGTGCTTCCATCATATTCTCATCCTTCATCATAATTAAATGCATCTCTAAGGAACTGGTTTGTCACCTAGGGCGGTGCCTACTGTCCCCTTCTGGTGCCATCCCGTGGCTCTCCTCTATTCTCCCCAATATTCACAAAGCGAGTGCTGTGTCGGGGACGCAAGTGACAAGACGTAGCCCTTGATGTCAAGGTCGAGCTAGCCGACAATGATGTAGCCCTAGTCATTGAAGTTATAGTCGATGTAGCACTTGTCGTAGTCGACGTAGATGCGAACATCGGAGGAGAAAAATTTTGCACAATGTGTATGTCGCAGGTACCGTCACGGCTGGCATTTTGCACTTTCAGGGTACCGTCATTAGCGTCTTGCGAATGTCTGAGGACGCATCATAGCTGACACCACCAATTTTGCAAAGACTGGAGAAATTCCATCGCACACATCGATTTTTCCAGGACCGTATGTGCCCTGTAGAGATCATCACACTAGTCATGCCGGTGTGTCGATACAACACTACTGGAAAGATGGCTTTTAGCCCCGGTCCGCAAGGGTCTTTAGTCCCGGTTGCGCAACCGGGACTGCGCAATCGGGACTAAAGGCCCACCCCTTTAGTCCCGGTTGCGTTACAAACCGGGACGAAAGGGTCCCCACGTGCCGCTGTCGAGCGCCCGGGGTCGGAGACGGACGTCAGATGTTGTTGGTGCCATTGTCTGTTTGCTAAGGGTATGGTAGTAGTACTGTCAGATGACGGATGCTGATGATGTGTGTCCATCCATGTGGACTATACCGCGGCGACAGTGTTGGCGAAGTTGTTGGTGAAGACGACGGTTATTAGACATGATGTGTCGGTGATGTCGGAGCCGCAAATGTGCTGAATGTAAGCATCCCTCGCTGGCGACTTATGTTCATGTGTTGTCGTCGAATGAATCGATGAAGTCATATGTAGTTGGATCTTCTGAGAAATAAGAAAATTCTACGAATGGTCTATTTTGCGGTTTATTCTACTCGGTATATTCCTATTTACATGGAGTACATGTATCTCGAGATTTTATTTTGACGAACAAGCAAAGTGGAGTACGAGTTACATGCTACAAATATTATATTTTTGGTGAGATGTGAGTGGTCGTACGATGTGATGCGATGCCACATGCAAAAAAGTTGGAGCGCAGTATATAATTACAGTTTTCCTTGAAAACAGACGTCTGTTTTCCAATTCGGAAACAGACACATTTTTGGACGGCTCGATGGGTTGCACGAATCTCCGTGCTGTCTCCCTCAGTTTTCATTTTCTTTTCCGCCGCGCGGCCAAGTCAACCGGCCGTATTGATTTCATTTTCTTTTTGATTTTCATTTCGTGGTCGAGGCCGTCGCGTCATTTAGCTTGGGGGAGAGAGCGGCGGAAGCGCTGGCGGAGTTGTCGCCGCCGGCTCAGCCGGTGCCGGCGGATACGGTGGTTCGCGAGTTGGTGACGAAGCTGACGGAGAGAGGGGCAACTGCGGATCCCGCGCTAGATCCGCGTGTCAAGAGAGCCGCCTCTCGCGTCCATCTTCGTCCAACGGCGAAGTGATTGATGATTCGCGAGCGTGGAAGGCTTATTCGCCGCCGTCGAGATGGGTATTTCCGTTTCCCCACTCCCCCCGGCATCTACCTCTGCTTGCTATGTTCTCTTATTTGAGTTGTTTTTTTAAGTTCGTATCGCTTGTTCTCCGACGGATGCGGTAGCGGCAGCTCGTTTTTCTTATGTATTATCTATCAGTGGGTTTCTGTGGGTGTGCGTTGATCTGAATGTTTTCTGTGGGTGCGCGTTGATTTGGTGTGTCACGGTGTTCGTCCCTGAGTGGTGTTAGGGATGGCTGACGCTTTTGTGCAGTGAAGTAGTGCTGATGGCTAGTTGTTTTAGGGGTTCAGTTTTTGGTAATTTCTATCAGGATTTAGTATGTGTTCAGATTAGGTTTATTTGGGTGTGTATTCATGTTAGTTTTAGTTAGGATTTAGGTGTGTTCATTACATGAGACATTGGATGAGATTTTAGCTCGTGTCCCTAATTTAGCTTGGAGGATTTCTTGTGGGAGCTCGTTAACTTGCGTGTTAGTGAGTTCGTCCCTCAGGCTGGCACAATCACTGACGCTTGCGCAGCGAGGTTATGCTGCTGCTTGCAGCGGAGCTCAGAGGAGGCGGAAGTGGAGCTCGCCGCTGGCAGGCTGGACGTGTCTTTTCTCCTGCATTTCACTGTGTCGCTGCTAGATCTGGTTATCATGGCAATCCATTTTGCTTCTGCTTTTTTCTTATCTTTGTTTCCTTTCTTTGATTCGATGTGGTAACTGTGAAATAATTGTTGCTCAAAATGCATTTGAGTCATAGAGTGGCTGTGGAGGAGAATGGACAGGGAATTATTTTTAGTATAGCAGTGGGATAGGCGTGGATTCCCGTCCGTGGTTGGAGGTGTGTTTGGCTGTGTGAGCAAGCCAGTGAGGTGATTTGATTATTTCTGATTGCTGAATGTTGCTTGTGATTTACCTTTTTGTACTCATTTCTGTGCTACTCCTTGGCTTTTGTTGTCATGTTGCAGAAGAGCATTCTACAGAAGTGAATCTGCTAGCATCAATCCCACGGAAGAATATACTATCGGTGTGCTAACCGTCCATCTATTCATCTTTTTCATCCTCTACTTTTTGTTGATTTTTAAGTGTAAATATTCCTTGTTTCTATACTTTCTATGTTCTTTATATGGTTTGAGAGGAGAGAAACAATTTATCCTCCACATGATTGATTTAGGGGTTGTAGCTTATATGTGTTTGTTGTAGCTTATATTTAGAAGGGTCTACTTATTGTTTTTTCCAGGCCCCATAACATTTAGTGTTCATTTTTTCTGATGACTCGGTATTATGCTTCCTTCCTATAATAGGTTCATTAAATGTTTTATGATGGATCGAACTAATTTCTGCAAGAATACTAATAGCTAGACCGAGGTTTGTCCAGTATTCTTCATAATACTTGTTTGTATCCGACCATTTATAATCAATCGTGTTCTTTCTCAGTATTTATTTTTATCTTATTTTCCTGAGTCCTCATTTCATCATTTCCTTAGTCCTCTTTTCCTTCTTCAGTTATTATTTCACTACAGTCTTCTGACTTTTTTATTACTTCATTATTCTTTAGTCTGCTTAGATTATTTTTTCTCTTAGTTTTCAGCCATGATTTTTCTCTAGTATTTCTTTTGAGTTTAGCTCATATTTTCAATCATTATTTTTTCTTCAGTTTTTATTTGCTCAGTTTTTTATTCATTAATTCCATCATTTTTTCATTCATTTACATATTTATTAGTTTCATTCTTCATTTATTAAGTATTCAGTCTCCTTATCAGTACTGTTTTCTCAGTCTCTAATTGTACATTGCTCAGTTTCTCATTTTAATTTAATTCTGTCTACTTCATTAATTTAGTCTCTCAGTTTACTTTGCTTAGTCACTCATTATTTCATTCCTTAAGTCTATCATTATTTCATTCCTTCTCTTCATTTTCTTAGTCTGTCATTATACTCAGTCTTTCTTTATATTTTATTCAGTCTTCTATTATTTGATTACCTCATTCCTTGTGTTGTCTTATTTTTTAGTCTCTCTTTATATTTTAGTCTTTATTACTTGAGTCTCTCATTCATCGTGTTTCACTTGCCTTAGTTTCTCATTATTTCAGTTTCTTCAGCTATCATTTTCTTTAATCAGTCTCTTTTATCATTACCTCTATTCTCAGTCTATTATTTGCTAAGTATCTTTTTCTCATATATTCAGTTTAATTTTCTCAGTTATTCAATCTCTCATTCTTTCATTGATATTATTTTTCTCATTAATTAGTTTTTTATTTATAGTCTCTGTTTCTTTAGTTATCAGATCCTGAGTTTGACAGTCTCAGTCTCTCTCTTTCTTCAGTCTTCACCTTTTCTTTGTATCTCAGCTTATCAGTTTTATGTCTTCATGCTTCTCAGTTATCGGTGTTGATTCATTCTCGATCTTATCAGTCCAATTCTTCAGTCTAGTTCTTCGGTTAGTTAGTCTTTCTTTTTTCAGTTATCAGATTCTCAATATCCATTGTAAAAAACTGATTTTAGTTTAATATTCTCATTATTTAGTTCTTCAGCTCCTATCAGTGTAATATCTTATTATTTTCTTTTTATCTCATTCATTCATTCATTCTTGTGTAATATTTCTCAATCATGAGTCAATATTTCTTCATTCTGTCTTTAATCTGTACTCGGTAATTCAGTCCTATGCTTCACTCTTCCATCAGTCTTCATTGTGTCTTTCAGTTTTATGCTTCACTTCTCCATCAGTCCTCATTGTGTATTTCAGTCTTGAAAATCCTACTTTCATGCTTGCTCTTTCTAGTTGCTATTTCAGTCTTATGCAGGAGTCGGATCTTGAACATCATTGCTTTCTTTGGAGTGTTGATATAGTATCTTTATCATTTGAGGTAAAAATCCTCCTGTTCATAGCAGCATAGGTTGGTGGTCACAAACCACTCTGTGCAAGCTCATTTGAGCTCATATTTTCAGTTTATTCTTCATGGGTATCGTAGTATTTCTTTTTTGACATTTTTGGGTGGGATAACTCCGTCCATGCAACTATTAAAGTTGGTAGCCTGTTCCAAGCCCGGGCAAAGGAAGAGGAATTGTTTTTCTGTGTATGACAGGAGCGGCCAGCCGGACTGGAGCTCCTGTCCATATGATTTTGCTCTTTATCTTAGGGCACCGGAGATAGAGATGTGGCATACGAGCTTTGTATTTCTCTTTATTTCCCAATGGACTGGGAGGCTAGGTTTTTGCTATTGCGTGGGGGCGACAGGTGTAGTGTTTATATCTTCTTAATTTATCATGAGGAGGAAAAATCCCCGAGATTTGTGTCGGGTGAATTAGCTATGTACAAAGTAAATTTCAGTAGTTCGTGTTTGCATGAGAAGAAGTGCTGGTAAGTGGGCCGTAGTTGTGGGTGTTCTGGACTAGGTGGGCTCTCTGTTAACTGGGCTGGGTTTTGCAACTCAAAGCACCAGAAATACTGAGATGGGTTCGGTGGTTTGGAGAGAAGTTGTGAACTCAAAACTGAGGGAACTTAAATGGCCAGGGCCACGAAAATGTGTCTGTTTGGCCTGCCTGGAACAGCTATTTTTTCCCTTGCTAACTCAGTTGAATTGAGTCATACAACTGTCAGCTTCCTATTGGTCCAAAAAATCTGTCTGTTCCTGAATTGAGAAACAGATAGCTGTTTGTTAGACACTCCCTATAATTAAGCCGCTGAATTAAATCGATACTACAAGAGTAAGGAGGCCCGCCGGAGGGAATTCGCTAATTTAAACGTACTAGTACTAGAAGATAAAGCTACTACTATAGCTCTTATTGCATGGGCCGTCGTGGGCGCGCGGGCATCTCTCACTTAGCTAAGCAGAGGCCGCGAACCCCTCTTCTTCTTTCTTGCCGTTGACCCTGAAGCAGTTGTTCCGGATCTCGCCGATGGACACCGCCGGCTTCCCTTGCAGATGCGCGAGCTTACTCATGGAGGTGCTGAACGCCGCGAAGAACCGCCCCTGGTCCCGAGCGAAGCTGTCGACCAGCTCGCTGGTCTTGGCTTGGAGTGTGAGCGCCATGTCGGAGTTGAACACGCCCTTCTTCGCCCTCAGGTTGGCGTAGTACTTGTTGTCGAACGTGTCAGGGGTGGTCACGTCCAGGTCCTGCAACGGCGGCGTGGGCAATACGGAGCAGTTCCGTCGGAGACTGCGCACGAACCCGGCGTCCTCGCCGGTGCGGTTAACGAAGCTGCCGCAGGTGGCCTTGCCGATGGTGTGCGCGCCGGAGAGCGCGACGAGGTCGGTCTCGTCCAAGCCGCGGCTCGCGAAGGATTGAGCAGCTCGTCGGGCGTGGAGTCGGTGCCTGGCATGGCGGCGACCTGCTGGGCCGTGGCGGGCGCGAAGCTATCCTTGCGGCCGAGCGGCACTGGGTACCCTGGCACGCCGGAGCTGAGGAGGGCCTGCCTGGTGGCGAGGCTGTTGATGTCGGCGCACGACACGACGGGCCCGCAGGCACGGTGCACGGTGGCGCGGACGCTCTCGATGAGCAGGAGCGCGCTCCGCCGCAACCCAACGTTCTGGGGCAGATCCAGCTCGCTGCCGGGTCCAGTCAGGTGAAGGGACGCGTCGCAGCCCTGCAATCAAGCACGTACGTACGTATGTATAGCTGAGGCAGACACTGGCAAAAAAATTCAAGGAAGTCGATGCTTACCTGAGGGAAGCAGTCGTGGAAGAAGATCTTGAGGAGGCCGGCGACGACGCCGGCGTCCTTGTTAATCGCCGCCTGCACCGCGTGGTGCACCATGTTGTCGAGGTCGGGGCACGACTGGGCGTGGAAGTCGTAGGAAAGGCCCTCGGGGAGTTGCACGGCATGGGACAGCGGCGCCGCAACCATCGTCAGTGCCAGCAACATTGCCGCCCTGCTCAATGCCATCATCGATCCTGGCTTCTTTCCTTCCTTCCTTCCTAGTTGCTAGCTAGCTACTAGCTGCTAGTGCTAGTGTTGTGAGAGTGTGGCTTCCTCACGTCCACGATGGTGCCATTTTATCTAGCTTGCAAACCAGTGTTCAAGTACCTTATTAACTCAGGTCAAAACCCTGCTCTAGCTAGCCCATCTCCGATTGCTCACCATGAAAATCACAAGATTCGGCTCATCAATGTTCTGCTTAAGGCCGGTGCAGCCACCAACCATTAACGGTTGACTTTCCTATAAACAAATTGACACTTAATCTTCTCCATTATCACACTGCTGTGAGAGTCGAGTAGATTATGGCCATGTCCTCTCCACTCCCCAAAAACTCGCCGTTAATCCGCTGTAAGACGCCTCCTTTCATCTCCACCCCATCATGTCAGTATATTATCCACTCATATTTGTCCCAGCTCAAAAACCGCCTATCTGCTTAACGATAACATGAATCTCTGGAAAGGTAACTTTTTGCAGGCAGGAAGATGGATCTCTTACCACGATTGGGGGCGGGTCAATCACACTGGAAGAACCATGTAAGGATGGATTTCCCCTTGCTTGCAATGTTGCATGCTGCTACCTTTTCATCTAACTCTTAGGCCTTTCAAATAGACTAGGTCAGTCAAAAAGCCAAATGTTACACATTACTGTCTCAACCAAATTGTTTTACCAAATTCCACGCATTAATTTCAGTTTGTAGACTCCAGAGGCACCTTGCAGAGCGTTGACGTCACCGTGTTCTAAGTTGTTTTGTTTGGTGCGATCGGGAACCCTCTAACCATCCTAACCCTAGCCGTCGACATCACGCTGCTGGGCAAAGCCTAGGCCGTGGACGATGTCGGTGGCGGGGCTTTCCTCCGTTGTCACTCAGGCGAGGTTGCGGCGGAGTCTGAGCTGAGCTGATGCCCCGGCCTCCCCTCGCACAACCATTCCTGGGGTGGGGTATTGCCTATCCCGATATAAATAGATAATTTCAGGAGTAATAAATAGGAGTGAGTGGTCCCCACCGTGCATTGTTGCGAGTTGATCTCGTGGGGATGGCTCAGGCTAGTGCCGTGGCTCGGTGCTCCTTCGAATGCGTCCATGGACCTTTTTGCAGCGCCATTGCGCTGCTACCCTGATGAACGCATTGTCGTTGCAGCTCTCGTCTCCTTCCTCGGACTACTATAGGGGATACCCTAAATCTAGATCTTTCGGATTGGAAGATGGTGACACTCAGCGCCGTTCTCTTTCCTGGGCATCCTATTGGAGTTGCAACTGGTCACAATGCTCCTCGTCATGGGCGGATGCAGATCGGCTCTTGCAGAAGAGCTCGCACAAGGTTGCGGCGCCATGACAGGCTTCATGTACAACATCGGCACGGAAGCTGGCCGTGACGGACCCTGTCCCTCTTAGGTCTCAGCAGAGCAGATGGCGGCGACGGTCTTCTGCTCAATCTGAACTGCGGCGACTGAACGGAGCCAGACCGTGCGGCCCCGGTGATATTGGCTCTTTTCCCACCCAACATATATAATCTGTTATTAACTTTTCGATCAAAAGATGACCATCTCAAATTCTAACATGGAGTCTTAACCCCATAGAAATCCATTCCCGAGTCCCCTCCTCTTTTTTGATTGAAATGTGGGTATTCTCTAGCCTCTGTTGAACATCTTGTATGTATAATACGGATATGGTGTAGTACACCAACCTGTATTGTACCTCACATGTACAAACCACGATAGGGGTTTTTCCTATCTATATAACACGTACCGATCACCCTCCTACGAGGCAATGATCGTTCTCCCAAAACCCTAAAACGTAATATGGTATCAGAGCCTCTCTTCCGAGACTCAGCTGCCGAAGATCGCCGCCGCCGCTGCTGATCCAGCCGCCGCCGCCGCAACAATACACTGTCGCCGCCGCAGTCTTCCTGCCGCCGCCGATCCAAAACCCTACAGCCCAACAACATCACAGACTCGCCGCCGCCGCCGCATCTATCTGCAGCCGCCGCCGCTACAACCCTACAACCCAAAAACACAATCTCGCCGCCGCCGCATTGTTTGCCGCCGCTGCCTATACATCCACAAAACTACAGCACATCAAGCCGCCGCCGCACATAGTCTGCCGCCGCCGCTGATTTCTTACACCCATGGAATCATCCTCGTCATCCTCGTCCGTGACATCCCTGGCTGCAACGCTCGGAGCGCCGCCTACCCAGCTCCTGACACGCGAAAATTCCCTTGTGTGGAAAGCTCTTGTGGTTCCTGCCCTGCGTGGCGCTCGGGTTCTGAACCTGGTCAAGGGACTTGAGCCTGCACCTCCTGAAGAGATTGAAGTTGACGACACCAACGGCAAGAAGACCAAGGTTGAAAACTCTTCGTATGTTACCTGGATCATGCGAGATCAGCAAGTTCTAAGGTATATCCTCAATTCTGTTTCACCTGAAGTTTTGTCACATGTCATTGGACTTGAAACCTCTGCTGAAGTATGGAAGGCTATAGAGGAACTCACAAACACACAGTCCCGCTCCCGAGCACAACAGCTGCGTTCTACTTTGAATGACACAAAGAAAGGTGCTCTTTCTGCTGAACAGTACTTTGCTAAGATGAAAAACATAGCTTCTGAACTTGCTGCTGCTGGTAAACCGCTTGATGATGATGAATTAATTTGGTCAATTCTGCATGGTCTTGGAGACTCTTACAATACTCTTAAGACAGCAATTCGTGCCAATCCTAGTACTACTCTGACAGATTTGTTCAGCCAGCTACAAGCTTTTGATCAGCTTCACAACGTGGATGATGGTGATGATTTTGTCTCCTCTGCTAATGCTGCACGTCGAGGCCCTGCACCTCCAGCCCCCCGTCTCGAGGAGGTGGAGGATACTCTGACTATGGTCGGTATGATGATAGACGCGGTCGTTTTGACGACCGTTATGATGCTGGTCGTGCCCGTCGTGATGATCGCTATGATGCTGCCCGTCGTGATGATCGTGATCGTCGTGAGGGACGCCACCGTGATGATGGAGGTCGCAGAGATGATAGTGGCCGTGGTCGCCGGGATGGTGGCCGTGGTCGTCGAGATGGTCGTCGCGAGCGTGTTGGTCGTGCTCCAACACCCTATGTTGATATCACATGTCAGATATGCAAGATTCATGGACATCCCGCTGCCGATTGTTGGTGGCGTTATCAGAAAGATGGCTCGGGCAGTGATGGTGAACAGGATGACAAGGCTGCACACATGGCCTCCTACGGCGTGGACACCAACTGGTATCCCGACTCTGCAGCCACTGATCATATCACCGGTGAGCTGCACAAGCTCACTACGCAGGAGAAGTATGAAGGACGTGAACGCGTCCACACCGCTGATGGGAAAGGTATGGTTATAAAGCATATTGGTCATTCAACGTTGTGCACACCCCATGCATCCTTACATCTCAAAAACATTTTACATGTTCCTAGTGCATCTAAGAATCTCTTATCCGTCCATAAACTTACTCGTGACAATGATGTTTTTCTTGAGTTTCACCCATTCTTTTTCTTGATCAAGGATCAGGTAACAAGAAGAACGCTGTTTAAGGGTCCTTGTCATGGTGGGCTCTATCCCTTAGTGCCTTTCTCTACGGGGTCATCATCCAAGCATGCATTTCTCACAATAAAGCCTTCATCCTCTACATGGCATCGTCGTCTAGGGCATCCCTCATCGTTTGTGGTACAACAAGTTCTTAGGAAGCATAAGTTATCTCATAGTCCAGAAATAAATCCTTACATTTGTGATTCCTGTCAACTAGCAAAAAGCCATCAACTGCCATATCCTGTCTCCACTAGTGTTTCCACTGTTCCATTGGAACAAGTGTTTTCTGATGTATGGGGCCCTGCTCCAGCTTCCGTTGGCAAGCACACTTATTATGTAAGCTTCATCGATGATTTTAGTAAATTTACTTGGATTTATTTACTGAAGAAGCGTTCCGATGTTTATCAAGTCTTCCTTAATTTTCAACAACTAGTTGAGCGCAAATTTGAGAGGAAAATTGTAACCATGCAAACTGATTGGGGAGGTGAATACGAAAAACTCAATGGCTTCTTTCAAAAAATTGGCATTACACATCATGTTTCGTGTCCCCATGCGCATCAACAAAATGGCTCCGCTGAACGTAAACACCGTCACATTGTTGAGGTTGGCCTCGCATTGCTTGCAAATGCCTCCATGCCTCTCAAGTTTTGGGATGAAGCTTTTCTTACCGCCACTTTTCTTATTAACTTGCTCCCTAGCAAAGTCATAAACATGGACACTCCCGTTGAACGCCTCCTACACACATCTCCCAATTATGAGTCTCTTCGTGTTTTTGGTTGTGCTTGCTGGCCCAATCTTCGCCCCTACAACAAACGCAAACTCGCCTTCCGCTCCACACGATGTGTTTTTCTGGGATATAGTCCTCGTCACAAGGGAGTCAAGTGTCTTGATGTTTCTACAGGACGTGTTTACATATCTAGAGATGTTGTTTTTGATGAAAATGTGTTCCTGTTTGCCTCTCTAAATCCCAATGCCGGCAAACGTCTTAGTCAGGACATACTTCTACTTCCAACATCATCTAGTCATGGGGATGCACACGCTAATGACTATATGCCTTTACCTTTTGTTCCTATCACTAATGCTGAACAGGAGAATGTGGAAGCGGCAGAAGAAAATTTGGATGAAATTGATGAAGACATGCCTCAAAACGGAGCAACAAATGATGCTGTCATGAGCTCACAAAACGACGAAACAGGTTCGGAATCTGATGCTACCGAATCTGCCTCGGATCATGGAGACACCTCTGGTTCGCCTCCTCCGTCTCCGCATGTGGCCAGTGTCGGAGGCCACGACAATGACGTGTTGTCGCCCGTCGCCAGCGACGACAGCAATGATGACCATGATGATGGTGCTGCTCCTGGTTCGCCAGCCAGCTCCGCCAGCTCTCCTGTGGGGTCCGTGGTGCCGGGTGGATCTTCTGCATCCTCTCACGGTATAACTCAATCTGCTGCTGATGAAATTCCTGCACCACGCACTCGTCTACAGAAAGGTATCAAACAACCTAAACAGTATAAAGATGGTACAATTACATATGGTAAACAACCTAGAATTTATAAGGAGACAAATTCTGCTAGATATGGTCTACTAACGTCTACAGGAGAACCCTGTTCATTAACTGAGGCATTAGATGATCCAAGATGGAAAAAGGCAATGGAGGAAGAACATGAAGCCTTACTCCAGAACAAGACATGGCATCTTGTTCCACCAAGTGACAACAAAAATTTGATTGACTGTAAGTGGGTCTATCGTATAAAGAAAAATGCTGATGGTACAATTGATAGGTATAAGGCTCGGTTGGTAGCAAAAGGTTTTAAACAGAGATATGGCATTGATTATGAGGATACCTTTAGCCCTGTTGTTAAGGCTGCAACTATTAGAATAGTCTTGGCTATTTCAGTTTCTCGAGGATGGAGTTTACGACAGCTAGATGTCAAGAACGCGTTTTTACATGGTGTTCTGGAAGAGGAAGTTTACATGAAACGGCCTCCAGGTTTTGAAGATCAAAATGTTCCACATTATATTTGCAAACTTGACAAAGCTTTATATGGTCTAAAACAGGCTCCAAGGGCATGGTATTCTCGGCTTAGTTCAAAGCTACATGATCTTGGTTTTACATCATCAAAGGCTGATACTTCCTTGTTCCTTTATCAAGGTCAGGTATCACTATATTTGTCTTGATTTATGTTGATGACATTATAGTTGCAAGCTCTTCAGATGATGCCACATCCATTCTTCTTAAGGAGCTAAATAAACATTTTGCTATCAAAGATCTGGGTGATTTGCATTTCTTCTTGGGCATTGAGGTTAGAAAGTTAAAAATGGATTGATATTAACACAAGAAAAATATGCCATGGATTTATTAGCTCGTGTTGGTATGCTGAATTGCAAGTTTGCTCCCACGCCATTATCTACCACTGAGCCATTGTCTCTTCATGAGGGAACACCTCTTGGTCCTGAAGACAGCACAGAATACAGAAGCATTGTTGGTGCTCTCCAATACTTGACCCTTACACGGCCGGATCTGTCCTTCTCAGTCAACAAGTATGCCAGTTCCTTCATGCACCAACCACAATACATTGGACAGCTACAAAGAGGATACTCAGATATGTTCAGGGTACATTGCAACTTGGTCTCACGTTTACACGCTCTTCTCATACTCTTTTAAGTGCTTTTCAGATGCAGACTGGGCTGGATGCCCTGATGACAGACGATCAACTGGAGGTTTTGCTATCTTCTTTGGTCCGAATCTTGTTTCTTGGAGCTCTCGCAAACAAGCCACAGTTTCTCGATCAAGTACTGAAGCTGAATATAAAGCTGTTGCTAATGCCACTGCTGAATTGATATGGGTTGAAGCTTTACTTCATGAGCTCGGCATTCAGTTGAAAGACAAACCATGCTTATGGTGTGATAATTTAGGTGCCACCTATTTGTCTGCAAATCCTGTCTTCCATGCACGAACTAAGCATATTGAGATCGACTATCATTTTGTTCGAGAGAGAGTGGCAAGCAAGAACTTAGAGATTAAATTCATTTCTACAAAAGATCAAGTTGCTGATGGCTTCACAAAAGTTCTCCCTGTTAGACAGTTGCATGAATTTAGGCGTAATCTAAATCTTTGTAAGAGTTTAGATTAAGGGAGGGTGTTGAACATCTTGTATGTATAATACGGATATGGTGTAGTACACCAACCTGTATTGTACCTCACATGTACAAACCACGATAGGGGTTTTTCCTATCTATATAACACGTACCGATCACCCTCCTACGAGGCAATGATCGTTCTCCCAAAACCCTAAAACGTAATAGCCTCTGCATCAATAGATGCACACAACCTTATTTATTGTAAAGTTTCAACATTATAGTATAATACATTTACAACTCATGGGTCATATAAACTGTAAACAAAAATAAGCCAGCAAACAACCCCGAGTTACCTCCTCTTAGACGAGATTACAACTGTTGTTAATAGGATTTTCAAATTCTGAACCTCCGTCCGCCTAGCCTGATCAAGTCGCCTTCCTAGTTGCCACCTCATCCTCCTCCGCATCATATCTCACCCATCATCGTTCTCTCCTTTTAAGGGTTCCATTGCTTCCTAATTCTGCCATGTCTCTCTCTATTTTGCCTCTTGTTGGACCTGCCGTCCTGCTCCCCTTAAGGGATCCTTTGTTTCAAGAAAATTGTGTATAGTTTTTGGAGTATTTGGTTCCTTAGGTTTTTTAGTTTGATTCACAGGATTACAATCTCTTGAAATTGCTACAAATTATTCCTTGGCACTATACTAGAGGAAAATGTTCCGCCACTCCAATCCCTTTTTACAATTTTTGTACTTTTCTTGTGCAATCAAACACTCATGGATTCAGATCCTACAGTTCAACTCCTGTAGGATGGTGATTCTTCTTGTGGCTCTCGCCGTGGAGAGAGTGCCAAAATAGAGCGACTAGAGCTCAATCGACTAAGAATTTAGTTAATTTCAGTCAGAAAATGTCACCTAAATTTCAGTAGTAAGTCATGTTCAACTCAATTGTAACTTGATTTGTTAGTTGTATCCTATGTGTAACTAGAAAAATTCAGTTGCAACACATATGCAACTCATCTGTAACTGGAAAGTCTGATCTGCAACTACTAACTTGCAACCCACCTACAACTTGGAAAATCTCAGTTACAACTCATATACAACCCATAGGTTGCATGAATCACAATGCAAATCTAATAGTTCTAATGTTGAGTAAGCTCTAACTTAACTCACACTCAAGTGAGAAGTAGCAAACCAAGAGAAAATTACTACGTTGACAAGTGTCTCGTATCAAGATAGCCTTGCTCTAACATCGATATGCTTGCTCTGACAATGCACATTTTCAATTCTCATTTACTCTCTCGCTGGCCCCTGTTTATTCTCTTTGCTCATCTCTTATGGCCGACTATCTCATTGTTTCTTTTCTCCATCTGATGTTTTGTGGTGTTCCGCGAGAAATTAAGTCATTTATACTAGTAGGATATTTTATGTTCGCGGTTGTGTATTCTTCTTTTCTTTAACTTTGTGGGCTCGTTTTGTGATACTACAAAGACTCCAGAAACAATTAAATGAGAACACTTTATACCGAAATACTCACTAGAGCACCGCATTTACCTAGCTGACGTGGCAATAAGTAATGGCTGCCAGATAGGTCCATTTACCAATAATGCTACACCTACGGACGAGGTTACGGAAGAGCCTACGCGCTGACTAGTCTCCGGACGTGGAGCCAACGTGGAACAGAAACTGCTGTGTCCCTCGAAAATTAAGGGGAAAAATTCTGCGTACATCCCCAATCCCGCTGCAGGGCGACAGAGTGCATCGTTCTAGTCGGCACCACGACGGCGTCACAGGTAAGCTCTTGGCCGGAAACGTCAGGATCATCATCGTCCGCATTGGCGAGCGACAGCGGCGGCGGCGGCGGCACGGCCGGCGCGGCGACGGCTGCGTAAATAGCCGGGGCTCGACCGAGACCAGAAGCTAGCCGGCGGCGGCACGGCCGGCGCGGCGTCGGCGGCGCAGATGGCAGGGGCTCGACCGAGACAAGATCGAAACTGTCCGGCGGCGGCACGGCCGGCGCGGCGACGATGGCGCAGATAGCCGGGGCTGCTGGCCGGCGGCGGCGCCCGCTGTAGAGCTAGCAGGCTGCTCGATGACAGTGTGGGCCAACATGAATTTCGCCGCGCGTGTACACGTCTGTGCCCCGTCCGCACATCAGACGCCTCCATGCATGTTGGTTTTCCACGTCAGTCCGTAAACGTTTTGCGTAAGTATTCCGTAGGTGTAGCATTATTACTGGTCCATTTACGGAAGGCCTCTAGACATGGACGTGGAGTTTAATTCCAATATTACATAGAGTACTGTACTTCTTTTTTGAAAGCCCAATAGTATTACATTTACATACTTCTCTCCGCCATGGCTTAGTGGAAGCCCTATATATCCCGATGGCACCCAAAGTGGTCGATCCAGCATCTCTCTATTTTATCTATATAATCCAGCTAGCTTTCCCTTCTTCACTATCTAATTCAACATCACCAAGCTAGTCGATCTATTCCAAGAAGAATCCTCATCCGAAGATGTCGTCTCGCGTGGAGGCGCTGAGCCTGAGTGGCCTCGCCGCCATCCCGCCGAGTACATCCGCCCGGTCTCGGAGCGCCACGGCCTCGGCGACGCCTTACGACCAGCAGGCGAGGCCCGGCCGGTTCCCCGCTCATCCCGGTGGTCGATGTCGCCGGCTTCGACCCCGCCAACCCAGCGTCCCCTCCCAGCCTCGCCTGCATCCACGCCTTGCACGCCGCCGCGGCCGAGTGGGGCGTCATGCACGTCGCCGGCCACGGCATGCCGCCCGACCTCCTCGACGCGCTCCGCGCCGCGGGCACCGGCTTCTTCGGCTTGCCCATTGCACACAAGGAAGCCTACGCGAACGACCCGGCCGCGGGGCGGATTGACGGGTACGGCAGCCGGCTGGCGACGAACGAGAGCGGGCAGCGGGAGTGGGTGGACTACCTGTTCCACACGTGCATCCAATTCCAGACGGCACGGCGATTACGGGAGCTGGCCCGCGCATCCGCCGGAGTATGTCCCCGTGACACGGCGGTTCGGGAGCTGGTGAGCGCGCTCGCGTCCAAGCTACTCGCCATCCTCTCCCTCGGCCTCGGCGTCCCGGCGCCCACCCTCGAGCAGCGCCTCGGCGGAGACGACGAGGGCCTGCTGCTGAAGCTGAAGATCAACTACTACCCGGTGTGCCCGCAGCCGGAACTCGCCCTGGGCTGCGAGCCCACACGACGTTAGCGCGCTCACCTTCATCCTCACCAACGGCGTCCCCGGCCTCCAGGTCAAGCGCGCCGGCCAGGAGGAATGGGTGACGGCGCGCGACGAGCCCGGCACGCTGGTGGTCCACGTCGGCGACGCGCTGGAGATCCTAAGCAACGGGCGCTACACAAGCGTGCTCCACCGGGGGCTCGTCAACCGCCACGCCACACGCGTCTCCTGGGTCGTCTTCGCGGAGCCGCCACCGACGGGGTGCTGCTGCGGCCACTGCCGGAGCTTGTGAGTGAGCAGCAGCCCGCGCGGTTCGCGGCGAGGACATTCAGGCAGCAGCTGGAGCACAAGGTGCTCAAGATAAAGCACAGCACATGGTGCTTAGAGGAGGCCAACGAGGCGACTGCAGGAGCATCCTAATTAGGTTTCTCCGGTGAATTCTGGATCGAACCCTCTGAGCTAGTGCACGTTTCAGGTTTCAGTTGAATCCTAATTAGCAGACGGAATAAACGGAAAATTAGCTCCATGTTTTACACATGGCCAAAATTACACGGCGACGCGGTGATGCCCCCCCTAATTATTTTGATATTCAGATTTTTTTATTGTCCATATCTCAGCAAATTTCTCTTGTTTCTGCCACGTCATCCCATACCGGATGAATGGGTCCTACCTGTCAGTTCCTTCATGGGCCCCTCCGAATGTGCGGCCCCATCTTTTTCTATTTTATGTTTTACTTTCTCTTTTGTATTTTATTTTTTGTTTAAAAGAATGTGTTCACGTTAAAAAATTCGTTGTAAAATTTTAAACATATATGTAAAAAGTCTGATAAATCTTATTTAACTGATTTAAAAAATGCAAATTTATTATAAACTTAAAAAATAATCAATTATCTTATTTGAACGATTTTCAAAAATGAACATTTATATTTTTTGACAACAATTAATATTATTTGAACAATTTTTCATATAAACTTTTGCGTTATTTGAACGATATTTTAATAAGGACATTTATGTCATTTGAGCGATTTTCAAAGATGAACAATTATGTTATTTGAATGATTTTTCAAATATGAACTTTCATGTTATTTGAACGATTTTTCAAATTTAATTTTTTTAAGTTATTGAAAAAATTCAGTAGGAACATTTATGTTGGTTAAACAAGGAAAACTATTCATATTTTTCCACAAACATAAACATTTTTTTTAAGAAATGAGGAGAGGAGAGGGATTGGGCCACCGATGCCTTGCTCACCTCAACGCCGCTCAACAACTCATCTGTTTCCGTTGTACAGTGTCTGGCCCAGCCGTGCGAGATCCGGGATGCGCCGCCTTGCTCATCTCCTCATGGGTGCGGACGTCGAGTCTCCACCATCGTCTCCCCGGCTGCTCCACCATGGGACAAAGTTTTTGTGCTTGTCTCGCGAGCCACCCCGATCGAGCCAGACCAGATTGTTTATGCAAAGCTTGGGCCGAGCTTTTTTTTCGGCTCAGCTCGGGCCACAAAACGACGAGCCAATGAGAGCAAGATAGGGTTGGCATCGTACATCGGTGCACTCGGCGATGTGATCAAGGATAAGAAGGTCATGCAGATAAGTACTTGTCAGCGTGACAGAAGCTGACAAGAGCTGGTCGGCTTCAGCGAAGCCGATAGGTACTGGTCGGCTTGGCCAACACCGAGGGTGCATTATTTCTGCAAATCATAAAATGCGTATTATTTCTGAAAATTATTAAAGAAAATGTATTATTTTAAAAAAATGGGCAAGAATGCAAGATCATCTCCATCCAATCGCACCATAGCACACGTACGTACGTCCGATGGAGTCGGAGATCTGGACGACATGTCTTACTCTATATATATAGTATACGCGCGTGTGTGTCATGACTTGGCAATAGTACATGCATATGCTTAGTCACTAATTAATCAGCATGGGGCAGCAGATGGGGCTGCTTCGGCAGCTGGTGCAGGACCCAGCAATGGTCTCCCTCCTGGCGGTCGCCGTCGTCACCATCATGGTCATGGCCGCTCTCAACAGAGCCACGGCAAGAAGCGGCTGCCACCGAGCCCCATGAGCCTGCCGGTGATCGGGCACCTCCACCTGGTGCGGCCGCCCGTGCACCGGACCTTCCACAACCTGGCGGCGCGGCTGGGCCCGCTGATGCACATCCGGCTGGGTTCCACTCGCTGCGTGGTGGTCAGCTCGGCGGACGTCGCCGGCGAGCTCATGCGGAGCCACGAGGCCAAGTTCTCGAGCGGCCGCTCACGGCTGTGGCACGCCGGTTCACTTACGGCTCCAACGGTTTCGCCTTCGCGCCCTACGGCCCGCACTGGCTCTTCATGAAGCGGCTGTGCATGTCGGAGCTCCTCGGGCCAAAAACCGTCGAGCAGCTGCGCCCCATCCGCCGCGCCGGCCTCGTGTCCTTGCTGCAGGGCGTGCGTCGTCGGCGGCGGAGGCGGAGTCGGTGGACCTGACGACCGCGTTGATCCGTCTGTCCAACACGTCCATCATCAGGATGATGGCGAGCACGGTACCTGAGACCGTGACGGAGAAGGCGCGAGCGCTGGTGAAGGTGGTGGGGGAGCTCCTCGGCACCTTCAACGTCGAGGACTACATCGCCGTGTGCCGTGGCTGGGACCTGCAGGGCCTCAGCCGCCGGGCTGCCGACGTCCACGGGCGCTTCGACGCGCTGCTCGAAGACATGATCCGGCACAAGGAGGAGGCCAGGAGGATGCGAGAGCCGGCGGCCGAGAAGATGACGGACTTGCTCGACATCCTGCTGGACAAGATGGAGGACGAGACGGCGGCGGCGGACGTGAAGCTCACCAGGGAGAAGATCAAAGCCTTCGCCATCGTAAGATCAAATGCTTAATTAACCAGTTCACTCACTCATGCTTCCATTTTCATTCCTCTCGTGTGTGGATAATGTACTAGGACATTGTGACGGCTGGCTCCGACACGACGGCGGCGATGATAGAGTGGATGCTGGCCGAGCTAATGAACCACCCGGAGGCGCTCCGCAAGGTGCGCGACGAGATCGACTCTGTCGTCGGCCACGACAGGATCGCCGGGGAGGGCGACGTGGCGAGGTTGCCGTACCTGCAGGCGGCCTACAAGGAGACGCTGCGGCTGCGCCCAGCGGTGCCCGTCGCGTACCGGCAGTCGACGGAGGAGATGGAGGTCGGCGGCGGGTTCACGGTGCCGGCGGGTACGGCGGTGTTCCTCAACGTGTGGTCCATCGGGCGCGACCCTGCCTACTGGAACGCACCTCTGGAGTTCCGGCCGGAGCGGTTCATGGCAGGCGGCGAGGCGGTGGACCCGCGCGGCAGCACTTCCAGTTGCTGCCGTTCGGGAGCGGCCGCGCGCATCTGCCTCGGCATGGGGCTGGCGCTGCAGTCCGTGCCCGCCGTGGTGGCCGCCCTCGTGCAGTGCTTCGACTGGGCCCAAGAAGGCGAGGTGACCGTTGACATGGAGGAAGGCGACGGGCTGGTGTGCGCGCGCAAGCGCCGCTCCTGCTCCGCCCGTCGCCGCGGCTCAACCCCTTCCCGTCGCTCGCCTAGTCGCGCACTAGCTTATTTTCACCTAAGCAAATAAGGCGCCTTCGCGTCGTTCTGTCTCTAGATTAATTCGCTTTACATATTTGTTTTCGGAAATGGGAATCCCAGTCTTTCCATCAAAGTGATGCGTCACAGTTAACCAAGTTAAGCTGCCACCCGAATCAGCTGAATAACCCGTGCAACCATATCAAAACGTTCACACCCAAAATCCATGGCCTGGCGGCGCTCCACCAGCTGGAGATATGACCACATACGGATTTGGTGGGCAAAGGAATCACATGCAAGAAAGAGAAAACTTCCAATTTGTTAAGAAAAATGCTATTGCGCACATGCCATATAGCCCATAATAAAGCGTAAACCCATACTCTGATTTGGTTTTTTTTTTATCTTTATATTAATAATTATTCCTCTAGATAGGTAGCAGATCACTACGGGAAAATCAGGCGCTGCCGTGCAGGCGATCTTTGCCGTGCGCCCCTGCACGGCAACGTTGCCTTTGCCGTGCAAGGCAAGGAAGACGCACGGCAAAGCCGAGGTGCACGGCAAAGCCCAAGAAAAGCGCACGGCAAAGAAGACCACACGGCAATGGAACAGAAAGGCGCACGGCAAGAAATCATGCACGGCAGAGAGAGCGGAAAGCGCACGGCAAAGAAACTGCAGGTTTCACGGCAAAGGCCTTTGCCGTGCGCGTCGGTGTCTGACGGCGCACGCGCGGCAAAGGAAGTGGTGCACGGCAAAGGCTTTGCCGTGCGGTTTGGAGAGTGGCGCACGGCAATCACTGCGTTGCCGTGCAGAACGTTGCCGCGCGGCGTCGCACGGCAAAGCCTTTGCCGAGCAGATTTGGCCCTTTGCCGTGCAAACTGGCTGCACGGCAACGTCCTGTTTCCCTTGTAGTGGATGATGTGCATTCACGTGGCGGACGCAGTCTTTTGGTCTATCAGTGATTTTCTTCTTCGACTTGATTAATCGACAAAATATCGGCAACGATATTAAAAAAACTTGCAATGGGGGTGCAAACTGTAAACATATCCAACTAGTGGCAAATCCGACATGCTCATATCCACCGCGCCGCCGGATAGGTTTCCCCCTGCTGCCACTATTCCCCATGCCGTGTCGCCGTTGCACCACGAGTGTCCCCCAACAACCGCCACCACTCCATCCGCTTCCGCGCTGGACCATGGCCATATGCCCTGCACATCGCCACCATCATCCCACGAGCTTACCTCCGGTGCCAACACCAGCTCCCGCTCTCGGACGTCGTGGACCATTCTGAGTCGCCCTGGCCCTCGTGAGTGTAGTGGCGTGTAGTGGTGAATCTAGAATATATAAAAATTGAGGGTAGGTTGACACACCAATACTAAATGTCATACATTTACATAGATGAATCGAACCGCCAAAACCTCTTTCCCCTATTGTTCGTTCTCTTTTGAAGGATTAAAATACAATCTATTTTTAGGTGAAAAACAGAATAATAAATTACTCCTACTCACACGAAAGAAAACCTAACCTCCCGGGTCACTCCACGCGACTCCAGAGGTGCCGCCGGCTGGCATATCCTCTTGTTTTTTCCTCCAGCTTGGTGGTCTTCTTCTTTCTCTACCAGATCTCCGAAATGGAGATCCCTCTCAGCGCCCACAGGCGAGGAGGGGGCACCCCCCCCTACATGTACTTTGCTTTTATGAGTTGCAGCCATAGCCCCCCACCCCCATCCCTATGAGTTGCGACGTTCATCTTTCGGGATGCAAAAATACCTATGCCCCCCCCCCCCCCCCACACCCCGATCTTTGGGGGCGCAGATGTCAGCCCATTTAACCATGTGGTACTTCTAGCGCCCATTAGATGCTTTCCAGAATTAGAACCGTGATAGTTCCTTGTCAAAGGCTCCATGTATACCTTCTAGGAGAATGTACATTCGCATCATATACATGGGAAGGAAAAATAGGCATGAATCTATAAGCACGGATTTGCTTCCCTTGGAGGTAAACCTTTGGCGCCAAGGTTCCGCCTTCGCCTTTACCTCCCTACTAGTGATTCCAGATCCTTAATCTCGATCCTACCATCACTAAGCGACATCCCTAGATAAGTAATAGGGAACGCGGATACCTTGCAATTGAAGTTGTCCTATCCGCTATTGCTCTTCTAGGGAGAAGCCCATGATCATGACTTCACTTTTGTCAAAGTTAATCTTTAGGCCGAACATGGCCTCAAAGCAGAGTAGAAGGAACTTAAGGTTGAGTATATCAAGTTCCGACCCCTCCACCATGATCATGGTGTCATCCGCATACTCGAGGTGGGTGATACTACGTCACGGTTGAGCTTTCAGGGCACTTCAAAGTGCCCCGGGGCACTTCAAAGTGCCCCGAAAAGTCAGTTCAATGCCCCCAATAAGTTTTTAGGGCATTTTTTCAAATGCCCAATATAGTGGTGCCTCTAAAGATTTTTGGGGCGGTTCTTTAAAATGCCCCAAAAGTTATCATTTAGAGGCATTTGCCAAAGTGCCCCTAAAACCATTCGGGGCACTTTGTCTAATTGCCTGTGAAAAATTTTAAGGGCACTTTTCCAAACTGCCCCGAAAAGTTTTAAGGGTACTTTTCCAAATTGCCCCGAAAGTTTTAAGGGTACTTTACCAAAGTGCCTCGGAAAGTTATTAGGGTATTTTCCAAAACTGCGCCAATAACCTTTAGGGTAGCTTGCTAAACTGCTCCAAAAACTCAATGTACATTACACATAATTCACAATTAAGCAAATAATTGAAAATTTAGTTTACATAGAATTTAGTATTCAGCATTCTTGATGATGACAAATAGACCTCAAGTACAAATGGACAATACAGTATTGTTGTAGGCCATGGATGATCGCCCAAGCCTCATACATAAAGCCAAAAGTTAAAAATAGTCAAAACTACACATATATGGCTATACATATACCGCTAGTAGTATAACTATTGCTGGAGGAAAGATGTTGCATGGTAAATGTCTGAAGTACACAACCAAGAATATGGTTGTTTAAACTTAGGGCCTACTTTGATGGTTGTTGTTGGTCAGCGCGTCAAAAATCACACGTCACCTTCAACTTCAGCAGACTGCTACACACAAGGAGATCACCAATTCACCATATATCATCAACGGATGATTCTAGAAACATTATCAGGTAGGACCTGAAATTTCTCATAGTTAAAAAAGGTGTGCACTTAAACCCTTAAGAGACAGATCTTTGTACTACTCATACTTACTGTGCCAACATGGTTTACAACAAACATGTCGGAAGTCGGACTGACCTCTTCCTGCCAATGTACGTTCAAAATTGCCAAGGAATGGATTTACAGTAATATGAAGCCATACATGGACGCGCAAAGCTTGTCAAGGCTATACTGCGACCAGTGTGGCAGATAATATGAAGGAAGCACTACATAACCTCTTGAGTCAAATATGACAATGTAGGGCGCCTGAATCTGTAAGAATGTACATATGTATCAAGTATTTAACTGAAAGCCAACTAATCCAGGTCATGGTGGTGGGCATCAACATAAGAAATTGATAAGTGTTTCTACTTTTTTTTTGCATGTCAATCTAACAGTCACAAGACAGTAAAGCTAGATCCGTTCCAGTAAAAGCTATAGGGGCATCGCATTGCTATCCAGTAATCATCACAGAAACCACAGAGCAGTCCAACATCCATTCAACAACAAAAGGCCTAAATCATTACCACATAGCTAGCATCACAGAGTATGGCGTCGGCCAGGAGAAAGAATTAGGGTAAGAGAGGAAGAGGAGCTTACCTGCGCCCATGGTCATAACGCCATGACGATGGGGCAGTGCCCGTGTGGTCATGGAGGAGGACCAAGGGAAGACGCGACCTCCACACCAACACCACAGCGGCATGGAGACGAGCTCCACCTCAGCCACGGCGGAGCAGCAGGGAGATGGGAGCACGACGACATCGCGCTGCTACTGGAATCCTAACTAGGGTTAGGATGCATCCGACCACGGCGGAAACGGAGGAGTGTATCCAGGGGATGGAGGAGGTAGAGCGGAGCACGATCTATCAGTTGCGCCTTACGGCGACGGCGGAGACCGCCGGAGGCGGCCGGAATCGGAGGCGACGGTGGAGGCGACAAGGGGATCAGGAGAGCTCGGGATCGAGCGAGAGAGGAGCGAGGGGAGTGGTCGGTTTGGTCGAACCGGTTGTTTGACCCAACCCGGTCATAAGCCTGGCCCACCGGCCAGGGGGGTAAAAAGGTCTTTTGACCTTAAATTCTAAATGAAAGTATTAATGAGTTATATAATCATTAAACATAGAAAATTGAAAATAGAAATAGTTAAAAATAAAACAATATCACTTTAAAATTTTAGAATATTATAACCAATTTTAAACTATTTTATTTGGATTTAAAAATACATTTGGGGGCACTTTGAATTTGTGCCCTGAAAAGTTATGATATTTAGAGTCACTTTGATTTTGTGCCCCGAGTGATATGACATTTGTGGCACTTTGATTTTGTGCCCCGAAAACTATGACATTTGGGGGCACTTTTATTTTATTGTAGTAATGTTTATTGTAGTAACGCCACACTCATGACGAGTTGCATAATCGATGATCGAACCCTCGCCACTCGAGGACCTGGCAAAAGCGCAAAGTGCGCGGATAGTTCTCCAAAGTGCTTTTTTCGGATGATACACAACCAAAGCGCAAAATGCACGGATAGTTCTCCTTATTCAATGAAAAAGGCAAGTCTTTTGCCTAGTAAAAATAAAGGACTACTACTCATAGTAGGATGGCATGAACACGTAGACACACACACACAACCAGAACGGCCGGATTTATTTGGGGTAACGGAGAAGGCGTGGAAGCTTGCTCTCGGGATCATGGGTTGGCGATAGGTACGCTGTGGAGCACAATGGTCTCGACAGTGAGTCCAGGGCCAAATCCGAAGAGCACGCCCCAGTCCATGCCCTCGCCAGTAGTGGCTTGGCCTTCCTTGGCAGAGCGCTTACGCATCTCGTCGAGGATGAAGAGGACGCATGCACTGGACATGTTGCCGTACTCGGCGAGGATGTGCCTGGTGGCTTCCATCCGCTTCTTGTCCAGACTGACCTCGGCCTCCACCATGTCTAGGATGGCCGGTCCCCCCGGGTGAGCCACCCAGAAGATCGAGTTCCAGCCGGTGACGCCCAGCGGCGCGAAGGCGGCCACCAGCACGCTCTGGATGTTCTTGGAGATGGCCAGCGGCACGTCCTTGTGGAGGTGGAAGGTGAGCCCGGCCTCCCGGAGGTGGCCCTCGATGAAGCCGTCCGTGTCCGGCAGTATGGTCTGGCTCGCCGACACCAGCTGGAACAAGGGCCGCTCCGTGGGGACCTCGGGGTCGGCGCCCACGATCACCGCGGCGGCGCCGTCGCCGAAAAGCGCCTGGCCGATCATGGAGTCGAGATGGACCTCCGAGGGCCCACGGAAGCACATGGCGGTGATCTCCGAGCAGACGACGAGTACGCGCGCTCCGCGGTTGTTCTCCGCGAGGTCCTTGGCCACCCGGAGCACGGTGCCGCCGGCGAAGCAGCCCTGCTGGTACAGCATGACCCGCCGCACCGACGGGCACAGGCCGAGCCTCTTCACCAGCTGGTAGTCGGCGCCGGGCATGTCCACCCCGGAGGTGGTGCAGAAGACGAGGTGGGTGATCCTGGACATCGGCTGTCCCCACTCCTTGATCGCCCTCTCCGCCGCCGCCTTCCCGAGCTTGGGGATCTCGTCGGCCAGGATGTCCTGCCGCGCGTCGAGCGACGGCGCCATGAAGGCGGCGATGCTTGGGTGCTGCTGGATCATGTCTTCCGTCACGTGCATGTACCTCTTCCGGACCATCGACCGTTCGCCTGCAGGCAATTGCATCATCGAACACGGTTTTTGCATTTGCAATTGCATGCGGTAGTGAGCAAGAACGTACGAATTAAGCTACTGTACTTCCTAGCAAGCTATACTTAGACCATGCACTATGTAGTAGAAAAGCGGTTCAAAGAGCCAAATGAATCGGTTCCATACATAGTGGGGCATCGATTCATGGCTTCTGACATGAAAAGCGAACCAGCTTCTTGGTTCGACTCAAAGCGAGTTAAAAAGTAATTTCCCTGCATGCATGCTCGTCCGCGTGAAGAAATAGTAGGAGAGAGGAGAGGTTTTTCTTGCATTCATGTCAGGCTGGACCCCATTGTTACTGTTTGGTCATTTGGCTACCGATTCAAAACTGACAACATTATTCCTTGAATCGGCACCACGTAGTACATGGTCTTACACGTCCGCCTGAACTTGTCCTTGAGATGGACGAGGTGCTCGCTCTTGGTGACTCGAAAGTAGTAGTCCGGGTAGTCTGCCTGGTACACGCAGTTCTCCGGCGTCGCCGTGCCGATGGCCAGCACCGTCGCCGGGCCCTCTGCCTTCTGCAGCCTCATCAACGCCGACATCTCCATCAGTAGCTAGCTAGCTTAGCTGGGTGTATGTACGTCGGGATGATGCGTCACCTCACCGTGTCCAAGCTGCTAATGCCTAGCTACTGCTCTCGGATCTGATGCTATACGTGGTGGCACAAGGACATCATATATGGGCCGGCCGGCCGGCTCCATATTGGCTAACAACTCCCTCAATTCTAAATTACTGTTTATTAGTTTTGGTCCAAATTTTGGCATAGGATATAGAGAGAAATGTTACTACTCACAGTGTTAAGTGTTTGCACCTGCATAGTTGGTGGCTTTTCTTGTTCCTGCCATTGTCTGCACTAATATATTTTGCACAATTAATATATGCCTGTGCATTGCAACAAGTGAGAAAAAAAAAGTTAAGTTTTGGATAAAAACATCAGCGCTGTTTTGTTTGAAACTCTATCGACTCGCGTAACCTACCCTCAGTTCGCCCCTTTTCCATTATCTCCTTCAACAAAGCACATGTGGTGGCGAAGTCCAACGAAACTGTAAAATTTAATTCTGTGTGCTCAGAACTGACAGCCCCTCCCGTGGCGCTCCCCAGGGCGCCGCCGGGGGCCCCAGATCCCATCGCCTAACCTCCTCTACCTCGATCTGCCTCCCTTCCGCTGTTGCCACCGGCGTCGGCCGCGGTGGCGGCGGCCCCCTGGTACCTAAGGTGCTAGGGGTGGATGTCGCAGCGACTCTCTTCGAAGGGGTGGCTGGGGCGGCGTCGACGAAGATGATCGTGGGCAGTGGTCGGGACGGCGATCCCGGCCAGGCGGCGGCTGCATCTTACCCCGGACTCCAGGTGCGGTCGGTGGAGGCATGCCGCGGGTCTAGGTTTCCCGCCTAGGCCAGGTGTCTTGTGGCGGCGCGCGGGGCTTGGGGCGGTGCGGTCGGTTCGACGGCTGGTCACCCCTGGCAGAGTAACAACGAGGAGGCGGAGGTGTGCTGCCGGTGTGTTGTACTCGGCAGGGATCTGGGCCAGGCCACGATCTGATCCTTGGTCTCCTCTAGTTGCTCGGCTGAATAAAGGTGGAGGTCCTAGGGTTTCTGTTCGCGTCAAGATGAAGAACTGCCGGATGCCCATCCCCATCGATCTGGCTGGACGGTCGTGTTTCGGAAGGCTCTGCCGGCGAAATCCACTGGGCGACTCGTGCCTGGAGATTGCTGGATCGGATGGTATTCGATCGTGCGCACCCGTGTTTTTTCTCTGACCGTTTGGTTTCAGAGGGAGCGCTTCGAAGCTCTGCTGGCTGTTAATATCATGGAGTACGCTTTCTCGTTCCGTGGTGCTGGCGGAGAATGACGTGGAAGGCGAGATCTGAGGACTGGCAATGGTGGTTCGAATCTTTCTGACGAAGAGGAATTGGCTTGGTGTTTCATGACTTGGAGCAGCGGCATGTAAGTGGGGGCGACAACATACGTGAAGTCCAAAGTCCTACCTTTCAGGGTGAAAATCCAAGGTCTGACCTTAATTGGTTGTGCCTGACAGTGGTCTTGTTGGAGACATTGTTTTGAGAGTGAGGACTATCTTCAGGGTGAAAACCCAAGGTCTGGGCTTAATTGGTTGTGCCTGGCACTGTTCTTCTTGAAGGCGTTGCTTTTGAAGAATTGGACTATAGGTGTAGTTTAGGTGGTGGTTGTGCGGCTGCCGCAAGGACTGTAACTCCGTAGCGGGACTTTTCTTTCTATTTCTTCTTCTTATTGTCTTTCGGCTGTGTGCATCCGTAATGGCTCTGGTTATTGCGTTATTGCAGAGGCTGGGTGTAATTTGTATCTCCGTGATATTAATATACACTCTTTATCTAAAAAAATATGTCGATTTCGAGAGCCTCTCTAAAAACTTTTGTTGCTTAGGTTCGCACTGTCATTTCGATGGACTATCGGGCTATCACTCTTCGAATGTTAAAATTTATTAATTTCTTGTAACTACCGAACGACACAACAGAACATTTTACATACACATGATATAATTCATACGAATGATTAGAAGTACAATATTTTAATAATTTTGAATATGTTTTAATATGATCTACTTTTCATTATAATCTTTAATTTTTATTTTATCTACTCTTTTATACTCCATTTTAATTTTTATTTAATCTACTATTTTAGTGTATGTATTAATTTTAACATACTTGTAGAGCATGTATGCATGTATAAGCATGTGATTTTACTTGTCTGGAAATTTCCATCTGATGATGATGCGAAGCAAACCAGAGTCAACAAAGCTAAGAGAGCCGTGGTAGCTGATATCCCATCTGATGATAATGTAAGGCAAACCAGAGCCAAGAAAGGTAAGAAAGTCGTGGTAGACGATGATGTGAAGCACACTAATGTCAAGAGAGCTAACGAAGCAAGGATCACTTGTGGAGGTGTCAGCGCCTAACCAAATGATTTAATACATATCCCGGTACAAATTAATTTGTAATAATTAATTTCTTGCATTGTAGGTCATTTCATGAGGGGGTGAAGAGTTTGACAAGTACTTCTTTTTTGCGGACGACATGGAAATGACGGAAGACCAAATTGCGTATCTCGGAACCCAAGTTGCACACACAAAGTGATCTATACCGTTCTATGTATATGCAGGATCACAAAGTCTAATGTCATCCATGGGAAGGCCAATTTGACAAACAATAGACTCCTTTACTCTTCTTATGAACATCGATTCTAGTTATAAACTATCTTTTTTTAGTTGTCATCCAGTACTTTTCAGCTAAGTTCAGCAATGCCCATCTCCGGTATGCGCCAACGGATCTTCCTCTCTCTTGCACGAACGGAAATTTATGTTAACTATGTTAAGTTCATCAAGGGAAAGAAAGAAAATGGCCAGCTGACAAGCAAATAGACAAATATTGCCGAGGAGGAATCGAGGAGGGTGCCATGTGTGTTTTCACCTTACTTGATGGAAGAGACGGCTTTCTGTGTTCTGTTGTTTGCCTCAACCGAGGTCAATCTATGGTGTTGTTTAATTAGATGATGTCAACTACGTGATGTTTGGAATCTATTGTAATGATAATGTGAACCGGTTAGTCTACCTACTATTCTTGACACTAGCATGGTGGCCCTCGCAACACTAGTAGGAAAACAGTTATTATCGACGCATTTTTCATTACCCGTGGCGCATGCAGCGTGCGTCACTACTAAGACGCCACTAGTAACCTGTAACCGCGGCGCACGAACAAGTGCGCCACTACTAGCCCATGATACCCGTGACGCACTAAGGGTGTGTTCGGTTTAGGAATGGGGTGGAATGGAATGGAACCGTTCCGCACCTCGAGCCCGTTCTTGTGTTCGGTTGCGAAATGGAATGGAATGAGGTGGTTCCTCAGAAGGGAATATTCCCTCTAGATGCGGAACGCACCGGTCCAGCCGAATCGGCCGGACAAGGTGGAACAACTCTCTGTTAAGGAATAATTAATCAAATTTAGGAATAATTAACCAAGTTTAGCAATAATTAATCAAGTTTAGGAATAATTAATCGACATTAGAAATAATTTGACCACATTCCATTCCATTCTCACCCCATTCTAAAACCGAACACAAGGATGGAACGGTTCTATGACAATTTTTTGACCACAACCGAACAGAATAATGGAACGGTTCCATTCCACCCATCCCCAAACCGAACACACCCTAAAGAGGTGCGCCACGACTAACCATTATAAAATAAAAAAAGGACGCCCGACACCACTGCCGCCGGGAGGATTCGGTTTTCGTCGGCCTTCATCCTTCGAGGCGGCCACCGTGGGGGGCTTCATCCTCGATAGGAACACGCAGGGGGTTTCCTCTTCAACAGCTCGACGGACCATCCGCCGCCGCGCCACCTCGCGGGGGGCTTCGGTTTTCGTCGGCCTCATTCCTTATGGACGTAGAGCTCGAGGTCTCCGGGATGGCCACCGCCACGAGCCTCCTCCTCCTTCCCCGAGCGCTCCTCACACCGTGTTCTTCGAGATCACCGCGCCAGTGGCTCGGCTGGAGTTCAGCTTCAGCCCGAGCGTACGGGCGACGGGGACGCGTGGGAGCTGGTCGATGGCGGCATGGCGCCGGAGCGCGGTCCGAGGCCGGGATCCGTGCGGTCCTGTTTTCCTACCCTCCTGGCCATGTCCTCCTGCCCCCGACGCGACGTGCTCGACATCATACCGTCGCATCCACAGCGCCCTCATCACGGGGAGCTTCGACCGCGGCGATTTAGGGCTCGTTGCGGGGGGCTTCGTCCACGTTGGCGTCGGGGCGACCTGGGGCTCATCGCGACGGGCAAGGGGAGGGGACAGGATCGTCACTGGAAAGGGGAAGGGAGGGGTTGGGCTCGTCTTTGGGGCTCGCCCTTGTCGCTCGCGGGGGCTTCGTGTGGGAAGGGGAAGGGAGAGGACGGGGACGGGCGAGAGGATAAGGTGCGAAGTTGGTTTGGATCTGGATTTGAGAAAAACAACAAAAGTTCCACCACATACCAGTGACGCATCGAGTTCCGCTGTGCCACGAGTACTTAATTACCAGTGGCGCACCATGTGGGAGCCCTTCTGCCAGCCCAGCCTACAGTTAGCTGTGACGCACCGCTATTTTGGTGTGCCACAGGTAATTGGATACTCGTGACACACTATTTTGTTGCGCCACGGCTATATACTCATGGGATGCGAAAATGGTGGTGCGTCACGGCTATTATTTCCACCTATATGTCTTTTCCTACTAGTGCTAATGCGAGGGCGTTGTCTTTGTTGTGTCTGAATTGTCTTAATTAAATTTATGATTTCATGATTGTCCTAAAAAAAGTCTTGGCAGATATAATATAACATAAACAGGAACATCTGCATTGTCTTTAAATTAATTGGGAAATCCTACCTGTTACAAAAACACTGTAGGAATGGACCACATTTGTTGTTTGACTCCCTTTGTCCTGAAATGTAGGTGAATTAAGTTTTGTCAATGTAAAAAAACATAAAGATTGACTATGTTTGACGAAAAAGGTATTAGCTTCTACTATATAATATCAAATCAATATCAGCAAATACATATTGAAATATATTTTTCATATTATATTGTTTACATTGCTTGACTTTAAAAAATATACCCTTGTTTTGAGGAATGGAGGTAGTGCATGTTTAGATATTGATAAATTACATTAAAGTATGACTATGAGCTATCCCTTAACATTTTCATTATTTTAGATTAGTATGTGAGGTTTACACTTTACTTTGTCTATCGTTGGTAATTTTTGTACAATTTCAAACATACTTACAATTTGGTTCAATTGCTAGTTAATGGGTACATGATCCTATGTATGGAACAACACAATAAAATCTTAGTACAGAGAAATTAAAAAAGTATTATAACAGGTATGTCAATTCTAAATAGTAAGAACCCTGATTTTACTTTGCCCGAATCTTTATATCTCTCATTAACTTTCTTCGTTCTGTAATACATGACATTTTCTAGAAATAGGCTTGCGCCCCACTATATTAATATAGCAAACACCCAATACAACCGACGATAGATGCTGGGACGGCAGCAGCACAAACCCATCCAAACTAAACGAAAAAGAAAGCATAAAAAGAATAAATGCTGACGTCGGTGGGTCGACTAAGATGAAGAGGCTCCATGACCGCTGCGCCCACCGGAGAACTTCCACCAAGCTCCTAGTGATCTGAAGCACCGGTACCAAGCAACACCTTCAAGAAGGAACACGACGACAACGACGCGCTGTTGCCTAGGGTTTCCCCTGGTACATGGCGGGGAGGGAGGATAACAATCGACGCCCTTCAGGACGGATTGGCGGCACCCTCGGGCGCGACCTCGTCGGTGCCGAACAGCCGACGGGGATTTCTCCCGATCCCCCATGACCCCCGGCACTCCGGAGCACTCCACCATACGGACCACCACCAAACGCCACCACGAGCAGAAAGCCACTCATGTTGTCACCCCCCGGCGCAAAGAGGAGCGACCTGCATAACAAAGAGGAAGAGCCGCCATGGACTAGGGGTCGTAGCTTCGCCGGCATGTGGGAGGGACCGACCTCCACCGTCAGAGGCAGTAACCGACCGGACGCAACAGCAGGAGCATACTAGGCCTACGGGCCCACAGGCCCGGCCGGGCCCCGAGAGGCCCGTAAAGCTCCCACCGTTGCGCTACAGAAGACGCGCCATTGATGCCGCCACCCCCCGTCCGAGCCGCCCTTCCTTTCCTACGTGCAGAAGACAGCGCCTTCGAAGATTCGAACCGGCCCGCCTAAAACCCAGATGGGGCCCGGTGGGCCCGATCTGGGCCGGGGGCGGCGCGTCGACACAACACCCCATCGGCCACTGCCCCACCGCCAAGGACGGCGCCGCCCTGTTCTGGCCACCCAGTCCCACCCAGGGCCTGGGACCATCGTCCGCCGAGGGGCACCGCCGTGTCACCAACCGAGCCCGAACCGGGGGATGAGCACGCATGGGGAGAGAAGGTCCCACCGCCTCCGGCACCACCCGGCGGCTCCCGCCGGTGGCGGCAGGGAAGAGGCGCGGGAGGGGTGGCGCGGAGGAGGGTGGGTCGAGGCCGCGCCGATCGCCGCTCTGGGGCGACGGGCGCGGATGCGAGAGGGAGGAGGCGGAGGGGAGGAGGGGAGGGACGACGCCGGCCGGCCGCCGCGGGCTTGGGCGCGGTGGTGGCTAGTGTTAGAGCGAGAGGGGAAGGCGCAAACAGTCAGAGGGGGATGTCTACTCCTTTTGCTTCCTTCTCACCAAAGTGTTTTTTAATACATGACATTTTGAACATGCATGGTGTCCAAAAGGCATATTTGATTGTTATCTTTTATATGTTACTAAAGATTCAATGAAAGAGCTGCTAAATAAAGTGAAAGCTAATAATTAGTACCTCTATTCCTTAATATAAGTCATTTTGGCGGTTGAAATCATCCTACAAACTACACAAATTATGTAGGTCCAATTCCTACGAAGGAAAGTTGGGCATAGTATTCCAAATTCTTGAAATTAAAAGAGTTGGAAATCTGCTTTGCGGCTGGATAGGAAAAAGTACCAGTGGCTTCTCCTATTAAGTGTTAGTTTTGATATTAGTTCTTATTTTAACAATATTTTCAATCAACTTATATTTGAGACTAGAATACTAGATTGATTTTTGTGTGTGAACATTCTGGTTTAGTTCTCACCGACTCCCTCGACAACTACACTTATCAGCTTTTTTGTCGCCTTCTACATACGTGCTTACCATGGATACCTTCTCCATACGTGCTCACCATGGACTCTATCGATGTAAATCTTAGCTATCAGCTGCTGTGTTCATTCCGGTATATAATATGGGCAAAGAGAGAATCTCCTCTAGCGGCCCCTCATAGTAAGATAAATAAAACAGAGAAAAAACATACATTGTAAAAAATTATTAGTTCAATGACCTATGCAAACAGAAAATGGTTAACGGCATGTTACACCTATTTAAGCTTAATTATGTATTTTCTTAATATTAAAGCATAAAAATGCCTGAAATTCAGAAGGTCACATTTGAGAAAATCTGTAAAACTGAAAATCTAGATGATCCTTTAGACTCTGTAAAATATAAAAATTGCTTTTCAGCAGAAGTTCCACATGAAAGAAAATGGGGGCAAGGAAATTAAATACTGGAAAGTGATAATTGACGTTTGAAAAAATCATCGTTCCTGTATACAAGGTAGTAACTGGACCAATAAGTAATGTACAAATAGTAAATTTCCCGAAACTCAACTCCATAAAGACTTACATTGGGCTTTTTTTTTACTTCAAGGAAGCAAATAACATAGCAATGTCTGGACATACCATTCTATTCACTGGCTAACTAACATAATCAATTTGCATGTTGAGGTATGGTCCCACTGTTTTTGAATGCTACGTATATACTCCCTCCGTTCCAAATTAGTTGTATTCCATTTGCCAAAAAGTAGATGTATCTATACTTGTAACATGTCTAGATACATCAACTTTTTGGCAAATGGAAGACAACTAATTTGGAACGGAGGGAGTACATGTGATTTTCTTTTGCTAACTAGTCATTCTTGACACAGCCTCAAAAAAGATTGTCCATCAATTAAACGAACACCATCCAATAGCAACTGATGAACACGCGACGTGGTGGTAAGAGATGGTATTCTATGCTGAGAGGACAGACCTATCTTTATCTTTACCTAATAATAAAGGAAGAGTTGCTTCTTCCAAAATTTTCGTCCAACTTTTGTATTACCCTTATTTTTTAGTATAATTACGGACACTGCCACCGCCATAATTAAAAAACGGTTCGTTTGGGGATTAGGCGTGGAATCGAGCCGGCGTTTTCGTTGTACTCCACGCAGTCAGCAGTCTTGTCGCTGCAGAATAGTCCCCGCCGCCACCAGCACAAACCCCGGCGACCGGCGCGCTGTAGGAACGGGACACCCCGCTCTGACATCGTCGTCTCCCCTTGACCGTCGCAAATTTCCCCAAGCCCTCTGCAAGACCCGCGATCTGAGACCACCGGCTGGAGAAAATGTATCCATGGTTGCAGCGCCCGATCTGTTGTGGGCCAACCTCGCTGCTACGGCTTGCGGCGTGCGAGGGCAGTCGTAGATGGCATTAGCTCGTGTGCAGAGCAAGAGATGGAGAGGCGGATGGGCATTGAGGTCTGTGCGGCTCCGTTCCGTCGCACCCGCGACGTCTACTCCGTCTTCTCTGGCGGCATGAGCCTCGATGTGCTGGAGCACTTGGTCATGGACGAGCTCTACTCGCCATGGCTTGATGGTGGTCTTCGGTCAGCGCCCTGCAAAACTATTTCTGCTAAAAAAAGGCAACCTTGTCAAACTGTGAAAAACGCTACTCAAGGTAATTCAAGGATCTGACGCGGACACTGCAACTACTTTTCAGTTAAAGGACGCCAAGGATGGGCCGGGCAAGAATATGAAGTTAGAATATTATGATTTTCTATGATCGTTCATGCATCTACGACTGGTTTAAATATCCTACTACTAGACTCACATGAAGTGACATAGAACTGTGGAAGCATTTCACTTTGCTTACTTTGCTGTCAGACTCGAGCTAAAGGGTTGAGTCACTGTTTTTACTTCTAGATTGATTGTTTCCACATTACTGATAGAACTTCAAATTTCATCAGAGCAGATTTGTATAGACCGGCCCCTTTTTTCTCAAATTTTACATAGTCGTGCTCGTGCACTGATTAATTTAGGAGTAACTTGCATCTATGTAATGCATTGTCTTCATATCCTATTCGATTATGACATCTCTCTCCAGCTAAAGCCCATGCGACATGGAGCTGCTCCAATCCAAGCCCCGATGCTTTCAAGGAGACCCAAGTTATCAACGGGTAGCCATGAAAAACTGTAACCATGCAATTTGATGCATATAGCACCAGGTTTTGTTTTCTGATCAAGCATGCCATCGGCCCAACTCTGCATCCGCAGTATGGCTGTCAAAGATAGCCCCCTGAACATTTTTTTCTTCTGATCGTTTAGAATTTCTCAAGTTCATAGGACATGCTTATATAGGAATAAGACCACTGGTTGTTTGACCCATCAAAATCAAAAGCAGGTGGGTCATGCCTTGTTGATTCATTTCCTAACTGGCCTATGTTTTGCTATTCTCCAGTTTGTGACGGTGATGTTCTTGAAGACCGGGAACTAGCAGATACTATGCTTCAGATATAATGGATACTATTTACAAAACATATACCTTTTTTAATGTGATAATTATTAGGAGACCCTTTTATGAATCGTTCATGGATGCGAGGACAGAAAGACCCCTGGTGCATCGGAGAGCTCACATTACTATCATGGAGAGAGCAGTAGAGGTACTTGATAGAAGAAACCTCAAAAACTTCAGACGAACGGATCACGGCGAATTAGTATACACTACGCAGTGGTTTTTATGTTATTCCATATTAGCCAGCCGAATTTGTTGATTTTTTTTTTTGACTTCATGATATGTTTTGTGCAACTTTAAGGGACTACTTTATTATCGGCATATCTAGGTCTAAATATGTCCAACCATTTGGTGTGTAAGCGGAAACCATCAGTAGAAATACCGAAACTCAAGTGCTCACTAATTCATAGAACTTCCTTGTTAGTCATGATCAGATAAGCCTTGATGCCAAGAGAAACAGTTGAAGAGCGAGCTTGGATCTGCACTGTAATTACTGCTATTTGATAATGTAATAATAGGCACCTAAGAAGTAGATTGCATGGAATTGTTTACTTCTCTGACTGCTCCGTTGGGTATTAAACTTCTAGAAAAAAAAGTGTACTCCGTCCAGATTGGGGAGTTCACCATGTTTATGCAAAACCACACTAAACCATAAGTTACATGATGCAAACATGGATGATCATGGCATATTAATATTCCTTATATTTTTCTGATAACAAATCATATAATATACTTTGCAATTGGAGCTACCAATTAAAAGATATGATTTTGGACATAATTTGCAAAAAGGATAAATAAAACAGAAAAAGGGGGTGGAAAAGGGTGTGGTGGCTGGGGATCGTACTTGGGTCGGCCTGCAAAAGGGAACAAGGCCGCAGCCACTGGGCTACAGCTCGGTTGGTGTTCGGTTTTTTGTGTGCTCCCATGTTCTTTCTAATCTGAATTATTGTGTATTACCTGTTCTGTAAAATTCCTGTACTCTGAAATTCATAATATCTTGTGCTGTCTGGTATTGGAAACACTGAAGATGATTTTTGTGTCCAGAAATTTTGAATCCTAATTCAGCAAATCATAATAATATTGAGGTGATGATTGACGAAGTCGGTTGTATTGTATGAGCACTGATTGACTCAATCGATTGATTTTCACAATTGGAACTTACGTACCTGTAATTCTGACATATCTCTAATGCATCATGGAAGTCCCTGTCACTTCAGCAAAGAATGAGGTCCTGCTAAACTAAAAGCTGCAACCATCAATCCAGATGACTGGAATATATATAAAGGGGACTTGCGGCCTCGCTACGGGAGAGGCGTTTTTGCACCCGAGCTCACATGCTCCTCTTATTTTCAATGAAAATAAAAAAATAGTAAAACATTATGAAAAAAATTGGAGGCACACACATATGCATTCACATTCGTGCAAAATTTCGGAATGAAAAGAAATTTCATGCGCTCTGTACAAAAAAGACAAAATGAGTGGTCAAAATAGATCTAAAAACACGTTTTTAAAAACACTGATTTGTCTTTTTTTTCACAAAGCGCGGGAAATGTCTTTTCATTTCGAAAAAAATCACGAGTGTGAACAACTCATATGTGTATGCCTCCAATTTTTTCAGAATTTTTCATAATCTTTTACTATTTTTTTATTTGTCGAAAAAAACAGGACCATGTGAGCTCAGGTGCCATTGTGAATTTCCGCCTCGCTACTGCCTTTTATATCAGGTAACTATCCTCATTCATACTGCGTTGTGTGAGTGCTACCATTTCTATCAACCCTGGATATTTTTATGCATGTTTTCTATGATGAGAAAAATAGGACGAATGGTAGTTATGATAATGTTATTTGATCATGACTGTCTTTCACTGTCAATTTTTCCATTTCCGGTTTGTTCTGCGTCATGTAGTATTGATGAAACTACAGAACTGCCAAATACAATGGATGATATTATATTATACAAGTTATAGTATATTATGGGGTAGAGATTCCCTACACCCGAGCTCCAGTGCTCCTGCCACTTTGAAAAAATCGAAAAACATATTTAGAAGTTAAAAAAAAAATCTGAAAAAATCATGTATGTTCGTAAGGATGTATACTACAAGCGTGCAAAATCTCAATATGAAATACTTTGTATTATGACCTACACAAAAATGAAAAATTACAGATCTGATTATACTTAACATTGCATAGTTTTAAAATTTCAAATTTGTCATTTTTGTGTAGACTACAATATAAAGAATTTTGCATTGAGATTTTACACGTTTGTAGTATACATCCTTATGAACATGTATGCTTTTTTTCAGAATTTTTTGAAACTTCCAAATATGTTTTTCGATTTTTTTTAAAGTGGCGGGAGCACTGGAACTCGGGAGCCACTACTACTTTCCGTATATTATGATGCCAAATACAATGTGTGTATATACATTATAGATTCTTATTTTTTTCATTGGAGAATATGCTATTTTTTCTTACAATTCTTCTAACCGTTGACTTGCATATCATGTAAGTGTCAGAATTTGCTGCATACTTGGTGCTTATACATGTAAAAATCCACCCAGTGTTGTTGAATTTCAAGTGTAACAATAATGTGTAATCCATGCTTGCTGTTATAAGTAGTGTTCTTTAATTGTTCAATTCGTGGATTTTCAGGCTTTCATCTTTCATGTGTGTGTCTTCTAATTTTATAGGCAGACACTTCGCATACTGACGAAGCCCCAGAGCATGCTCTGCTTATTCCATCATTCTCTCGAGAAATGCCTCAGACTCTGTCCATGGTCAAGTACCCGAGAAACAAAGCTCGGCATGCTGTAAATCATGTCAACCCACAAGATCTGATGGTGCTCTCCGGTTCGACAACTTCGTTCTTCTCCGACCAGCTCAAGAGTTGTTGTTGGACTTCTTTTGAGGAGGTCATGCTGGTTTGGCAGTGGCGGCAGTGGAGGTAGATAAAATAGATTAACATGTAAGGGTGAAATAAGGCTACGGTTGTACATATCGATCAATTTTGGATCAAATTTGGGCCGCGCCGACATTTTTTTCTCTCCCGATGCAACGCACGGGCATGTGTGCTAGTCAAATCTAAAAGCAAAAGACATATATCGTCAACCAATTACCGACTGTCTACATCTTGACTGCAATGGTTAACACTGTCGTATTCTTGGATCGTGGCCAGGAAGAAACATGCATGGGATCTCCAACAAAGATAAGATTGTCCACCTCTTCTCATTAGTTAACTCTCCGCTTAGGTGGTCCATCGAGAGATCCTCCGTCATCTCTGGATCTCTAGCAAGATGCATGTCAGCTCGACAGCCCCACATGCATGCTTAGCTAATCTAATTACTGTGAGATCAGTTATCGGGATCGATTAGCTAACTGTCCGCTCACTAATCGAGCAGCAAAAGCAGTACAGTAGCTAAGCCCAACAAGAATAAGCAAGTGACCAGTCAGGCATATTTAGGAGTTGGCATAAATTAGGGTTAAATCCTTCCTGTCCTGTGTTCGTGGATCTGATACTACAAGATAGAAATTATAATTAGACAGAAGCCTACAAATGAGCAAGTGGCCGATCAGGCATATTTAGGAGTTAACGTAAATTACAGTGTCCGACCTGCCCTCTGTTTACTTATCTGATAACAAAATAGAAAATTTAATTACACGAAGTCTGACAACATGTAGATATTTCGGTGTTCGCGTAAAGTACGATTGAATCCCACCCGTCATATGCTCACGGAGCTCATATGAAAGAAGAGAGAAGGTTTAATTACACATAAGCCTCAGAGGATGAAGCATATAATTAAACGATCCAAGTGGTCGATCGGTCCGGCATATCTAGGAGTTCGCATCAATTAGTGTCGTATTCCACCTGCCATTTTGAGAGTGAATCTAATATCAAATAAGATACAAGGTGTAACTTACTACTCCCTCCAATCCATATTAATTGTGACTGAATCGGATATATCTAGCACTAGAACTTGTCTAGATACACATCAATATTTAATATAGATAGGAAGGAGTATCGAAAAAATGATAGAAGGTTTAATTAGACATAATCCTAGCAAAAATGAAGCCTATAAACGAACAAGTGTCGACTCAATCTTATTTTGTAATTGGCACAAATTACGTTCGAATCCACCTGGCCGGGTGTTCATGTGTCAGATATTACTGAAGATACAAACTTAATTGGAATGTAGCCTCACAAAATGAGGTCTAAAAAATGAGCAAGTGTACGGTTAGGATTAGTTAGGAGTTTGGTAAGGTTAAAACCCGCCAGCTGCTGCAAGAAAGTTGACAAATGAGAGAAACTTTAATTTGCCAAAAACATGACACATTGCAAGCTGTACTTAATGTGAGATCCATCATTGGTGTTTAGCTAACTAACAGCTACTACTGTAATTAAGTTCTTGATCGGTAGAGTCTGACAAGTTAAGTAAGATCTCAGTAACCAACACTAGACCATCTTAGACTTGAAGATATATGTCTATTCCAATCAAGGATCCTAATTCCTAACCTCCATAGAACAACAATTGCCGGACCTTTGCTAAATGGCCTGGTGCATTGTCTCTCCAAAGAATTCAGAGTAAGCCATCGATCTTCTCAAGAGGATACAACTACACAAAGAAGCATTATATTCGACACCTAGAAGTTGTATCACAGTTTTTCATGATCAAAGCAACCATCTCTAAAAGGACCAAAACTCAAGCCAATATGAAAGCTATTGTATAAATCTGACTCATTCTTAGTAGAAAGGAAGGGTAAACATGATCCGTAGCCAGAAAAGAGTCAAGGCTACAACAGCGTGTCCGGGCACTGAGCTACCATCCTCAACGCTACATTGTTCACCTAAGCTCGTACCAACTTGCATGGTTTATTAGCGATGTCGTACCGTGTGCAAATTCATACAACCAATTAATCTAGAATTCCATACTAATCTATGTGGTACGTTCATGTTGTTCCCGATGTGCTTCCTGGTCACCCATGTCTACATTTTTGTATTATTGCATGATAGCAGCAGGGCACACGGATGAAGTGCCGATACAATAGATAACCAACCCAATAGACAAACAACCGGAAACACTATTGTTTCAACTATACAGTCTGAGAAAACTAAAATAAAATAAAATAAGTGCAGCAGAAAATTAACCACTAGAGATATATTATTACTATTATTTTTGATAAAAGGGCCTCGCCCCTGATTTCATTGAAATCATATCACCATACAGAGTTTTTATCAGTTTGTTGGCCCAGGATACATAAAGGGAACATGCATCCACGAAGTTTATAAAAGAAAAAGACAAGTGCCAAGCTAACTATGCCAAGCTTGACAGACTAAAGTAACGAGAGACAAACAACATTTTCTGTGTGCACAAAACAGGGCAACATTGTCTGCAGCCTGCAACATCAAGCAACTCCTCCATAGAACTTCAGGATGAGCAGCCAGTTTCCGTCTGTACCTTGTCAAAGGATCTGCGATCTTCAGTCGATGGGCTGGGAAGGTCATGACCGCCGGTATCTTGATCAACTTTCCCAAGCGATGCGAAGCAGTTCCCCCTGTTTCTTGTTCAGCAAGAGTGCATTTCTTCCGAGAAATTCTGCCACTGCATCCTTGGAGAGGATTTTCCACTGCTCTATGTCCAGCGCAGCCCTTCTCCAAATGTCCATCACGGCAGGCAAGTTTTTCCCTGAAAACACATGTCATTACGCAATTTCCACAAGGCCCAGATCTAGGACAGCGGTGCAAACCACATTTATAAAAGAATTATTTTTATTACTTATCCACCACCTAGCAACAGATCCAAACTCGTCTCCTACACTGGTACCAACAAGGTTACAAATGACAGGACACACCAGTTTTGCTACAAAGCAATCAAAGAACAAGTGCCGGCTGGTTTCAGGTTCAGAGCTGAACATACATGAAGCATCATAAACATGTCTTTGTTTAGCTAAGTTATCCCTAGTTAATAACCTATTATTAGCTAATAACCAGAGAAAAAGTGTAAATGAGGAGGGACATTAAGCTTCCAAACTGCAGAAATATGCACAAGCATAATCCCCCTATAATTAATGATAGAATAAAAAGATCTAACACTATATTGGTCGGATAAATGAAGAGTCCACAATGGAAAATCCTCCCCATCTGTTAGAGAGACAGTGCTAATTAACTGACAAATGGTTAACAAGCTCAGGGGAGACACACCTACGAAAGGTGAACTGGAGATCAATCCCATCCCAAACCTGGGCAACTGTACTCTCTTGTTCATTAATAATGGAGAAAAGATCCCAGTAAAGGATGGCAAGACTGCAATTACCAGTCCGCACATCACTCCAGAATCTAATTTTAGCCCCATTACCTATTTGCCATCTATACCCCATTTTAGCTGCTTTAGCAGCCCATATAACCCCTTCACATAAAGGGGAACATGCACGAGGTTTAACATTGTGTTCATCCAAATTAACAGTCATAAGGTCAGATTTATTATAATTAATTCGCATGCCAGACATCCCTTCAAAGCAAGACAGAAACCATTTAAAATTGCTAGAAAACTGAACATCATTTTTCAAGAAAAGAATGGTGTCATCAGAATATGAAGACTGATTACACCACCTGGGACAACTTGTGGTAGAATGCCACGAATTAATCCCAAGGCAGCAGCTTTTAAAAGAATTTTCGCGAAGACATCAATAACCAAATTAAACAGAATGGGCGAGCTTAGATCCCCTTGTTTAAGACCTTTAGCAGCTCCAAAGAAATAGCTCTAGAGAATTAATGGGCTACGCCATCAGGCCGCGCGTGGCAACGCACATACGTGGAAGATTAGCTAACTTGGATCTGCGTATTGGATCTGCTCGGGATCCTGGATAATACTGTATCGATTAGCTAACTGTCCGCTCAATAAAACTGTAATTAAGCTATCGATCGGCAGAGTTTGAGAAGTTAAGTAATAAGATCTAGACAGTCAGTCACCAGTCGAGCAGCAAAAGAGTAGACTCTCACTCCCAAAGCACTGTCGTATTCTTTTATCGTGGCCAAAAAGAAACATGCGATCCATCCGTATCTCCAACAAAGATAAGATTGTCCACCTCTTCTCATTAGTTAACTCTCAGCTTAGCTGGTTGATCGAGAGATCCTCCGTACGTCATCTCTGGATCTCTAGCAAGATGCATGTCAGCTCGACAGCCCCACATGCATGCTTAATTAGACATATTTAGGAGTTTACGCAAATTACGGTACCCCACCTGCCCTCAGTTAACTTATCTGATATATAACAAGATAGAAAGTTTAATTAGACAGAAGTCTGACAATATGAGGCCAATAAACGAGCAAGTGGTCGGTCAGGCATATGTCGGAGTTGGCGTAAATTAGGATTGAATCCCACCCGTCATATGCTCGCGGATCTGATATGAAAGAAGAGAGTAGGTTTAATTACACACAATCCTCAGAAGACGAAGCATATAAATGATCCAAGTGATTGGTCCGGAATATTTAGGAGTTTGCATCAATTAGTGCTGAACCCCTGCCGTTTTGTCAATGGATCTAATATGAAATAAGATATAAGGTGTAACTTACTACTCCCTCTGATTTATATTAGTTGTCACTGTATCTGATATATCTAGCACTAAAACATGTCTAGATACACATCAATATTTAATATAGATAGGAGGGAGTATCAAAAAAAATGATAGAAGGTTTAATTAGACATAATCCTAGCAAAAATGAAGCCTATAAATGAACAAATGTCCAGTTAAGCTTATTTCGAAATTGGCATAAATTACGTTTGAATCCACCTGGCCGGGTGTTCACATGCCAGATATGACTGAAGATACAAGGCTTAATTGGATAGTAGCCTGACAAGATGAAGTCTACAAAATGAGCAAAGTCTCTGGTTAGGATTAGTTAGGAGTTAGGTAAGGTTAAAACCTGCCAGCCGCTGCATTCAAAGTTGACAGACGAGAGAAATTTTAATTTGCCACCTAACACATTGCAAACTGTACTTAATGTGAGATCCATCATTGGCGTTTAGCTAACTGGCAGCTACTATTGTAATTAAGCTCTTGATCGGCAGAGTCTGACAAGTTAAGTGAGATCTCGACAGTAAGTCGCGCGCAGCATCAAGTAGTAGCTAACAAGTAATGTGCCTCGAGTCAGTAGTGCATCGATGCGTGTTATTTATGCATGTGTGAACTTGTAAACAATATATGGCAGAAGAGGCAAAACTCTAATTAGCAACAAATTTGACACCTCGCAAGCCGTAAACGAGCATGTGGCCTGTCTCCGGGTGCTTACACATATACTCACTCCGTTCCAAATATAAGATGTTTTAACCTTTTTTAGATTTAGATGTATGTGGTGAAATCAAAATGTCTTAAACATGTTATATTTAGAAACGGGGAGAGTTAGAAGATATAAAGTTTAATTTTTAACAAGTGCACTCTGGAAAACAATACCAAAAACATGACACGGTGCACCACAGCGCGTTGCTCCAGTAAGTAATCTGACACATGCAGCGAGGTAGGGGTTATTCAACTGATACAACTGATACAAACTTTGCATATCGTTCAAGTTGAGAAATCGTTGAGCTACCTGACAGTGTCTTGTCATTGTCAATGGTAGCTGATGAACATCTTCTGTGTTGTGTATAGAGGCCATGGTTTTGACCTAACAATGTCAAACAAGTGGTTGATTAGGGTGAGCGTGAATTCTTATGAGACTAACATTAGCTAAATGTACACTTCACTATGCATTAATTGTGATAACTAGAGTAAGCTAGTATAGCCGCTTATTGTGCCGTCTATGGTCAATTAGCAGGCACATGACCCCTAATGTTTTATCAGGCATCTATATACAGTTAGAAGAAAGGCTCAGCTAATGAAAATAAGTGTCAGGCAGAAAGGCCGATGACGATTGGCGACTTGGAGTCACGCGGGCCTCACCTGGGCCGCTGGGAGCCTACACTCAATACTCGAGTTACACAGGTAATAAAGAAGTACGGTAGTGGGAATCAAAGCTGCAACCTCAAAGATACGAGCCTTCTGAGCTAGCAAGGCGTGATTGGGTGTGTGCATGACCTCCTTTCCCACTGTTACATACTATCCCGTTCCATAATGTAATTCTTTTTAGCAAACTAAATTAGGTTGTTAAAATGCTTATATTATGCAACGGAGGGAGCACCAGTTTTGGTACGTTTGGTTACATTGCTCATATTGTTGTATAGCACGAAATGAAGAGGAATGTCCAAATCAGCCGTTTTCCTAGAGCCATCTTCTTACCCGCTCTCAGGGCCCGCGTGGGGTGGCTCCCCTAATAACATAGCTTTGGGCTCTCCTCACCTTCCCTTACGCTCCTCCACTCTACACAACCATAGTTCTATTCAAGATAAAATGTTCACGAAAATATACTTGTCGATGAGTAGGTTCCATTCTCGTGCTCAGTTTCGAGTTTCGTCGACTGTAACTTCATAATTTTGAACTGATGTTTGGAACTTTTTTGGATGAATTTTGTCAAATGTTGTTTACCGTTTGAAATATGCTTTGACGAGCAGGTTCATCTCGACGTTTCTCATAACTTTCATGTCGTAATTTTTCTGTTCTGGGGGTCATAGACGAGTAGAGAGTTTGTACTGAGCATTGTACGTGTTTATACAGCGACTAGCATACGTGTGCTCTTGAACCTCTGTGGCCGCCGCTCGCTGCCATGACCTCCATCATCGCGGCAACATCTTGTTTTTTACCTGCTTCTACATCGTCTCCGCTCAGCCGCCTTTACTCCTAGTCATGAACTCAGTCGTCGCCATTGCGGCCATAGACTAGATTACTTATACGTGTGTTTTTAACCTCCGCCGCCACACCGCCACCGTGTCATAGTCATCATGCTCATCACTAGCGCTAGAAATAGTGTGAGGTAAGTTCACCACGTAGACAAGAGGTGGTGAAACAGAGATATACACCAAACCCTAGGTAAAAAAACTCGTTTCCAACCCAACGGTAAAAATAATTTAATTGGTGACGTCGCCTTGTCCCTTGTTTGCACTGTCGCTAGAGAAGTTGTTTCCTAGCTTGCCCCTCGTTTGCACTGTCACTAGTACAGAGATAACCTTGTTGATCCTCCATAGTGTCACCATTGTAGACGTCACTTCGAGTCGAACACATCGAGTGGCACTAACTTGACTCCTTGCCATTGATGTTACTACGCAATACATTCCCCAATGCATTTCAGTCTATGCTTATGATGTTATCTTGTTCCTCCGGGCAGACACATCTGATGCGGTGGCTGCAAAGTCCCTACTGGATTTTTTTGGAGGGGCATCGGGTTTGGGATGCAACATGAATATCTCAATTTCTCCTATGTTCTGTGATGAGGACTTGGTGAGGAAAATCATCGCAATCCTTAGCTGTCATGTTGCAAACATGCTATTAACTTATCTAAGTTTACCCATACATTTTAGGAGGGCAAGAAAAGAGGATTTCTAGGCACTCATAGAACAAATTCACAACAGGTTGGCCCTTTGGAAGACATATATGCTTACTCAAGTGGGGGGGGGGGGGACTAATTTTAACAAAGGTCGTACAAGGTGGACATGGCTTCGTAAAATGGAAAGCAGTGTACCATCTAAAAACCAGGGAGGCCTTGGAATAAAGAAATTGAACTACATGAGCATGGCACTACGTGTCAGATAGGCTTGGAACCTACAAGCTTAGGGGGTGAACCCATGGTGTTCCCTGGCCTCTCCAATTAATGGAGGAACAAGACATAACGCTCTTCAATGCCGGGGCAAACATGGTCGTCGGCAATGAGAAAAGATGTTATTCTTGGACTGACGAATGGTTAAACAGGAAAATAGTTGAGATTCTTGCACCATAAGTTGTCAGCCTAATTACTCCGATAATCAAGCCTAGCCGAACCATGGCTGAAGCGGTACTGACTAACCACAAATGGCTAGAAGATAACTTGTGGCTGCCACAAAGTCTCGTTTATGTTTATGTGGCATAAGTGGACATGACCATAGTGTCTAGCAAGTAGTCCAATTACATCCTGAGTTACACCATCTCGCTAGCTGGATCTCATCGTTGAGCGAGCCCAAGGCTCGTCCGCGCCGCTGGAGAAAAGGTCGCCGCCATACATGTTTGAAGAAGAAGGTCTGTCGGAAGATAATGAAAGTTTTAAAATAGCCGGCTATGGCGAAAATACAATCCCACCAGCCCTCACGGTACCCGGTCTTATCTCCACCGTCCAGGGCATGTTGGAGATTCGTGCGCGCGCCCACGTGTCTATCAGCCGTCACACATTGACGGTATGATCACTCCCCAAACCCAGCATCAGGAAACCTGCCTATTTCCTGCCTATCATCTCCAAGCAACCAACGGTCAGGATAAGACCGGGTGCCGTGAGGGCTTGTGGAAAAACTGTGTTGCGGCTATGGTTTTTAGCTGCTGCGGTTACAGGAGCTACCAAAGGCTATAGCCAGGCTAAGGCCCTATAAAATTCTCCACTTCGGTGTACTTCCGCAGCAAGAGGTCTGCTAGCTAGCTAGTATGGAGTTTCAAGAGCTGTTGGTGTTAGCAATCCTATACGCCGCCCTCCACTACCTCACACGGGTCCTTCTCCCGACCAAACGTGCATCGCCGCTGCCGCTGCCTCCCGGCCCGCGGGGCTACCCGGTGGTCGGCGCGTTGCCGCTGCTAGGCGGCGCGCCCATGGGCGGAGCTACATGGGCGCTCCCTGGTGCACATGCACCAGGGTACAAAATTTTTTGTGAGCAATTAGGACAATAATTGACACTGTGCACCAGGTTAGTGCCAGAAATGTGCACCATGGACCAAAATTTCTCACTAAAAAGCATCCCAACAAGCATCCATGATGCTTATTTGTACAATCGTCATGTGGGTGTGCACCAGGCTTTTTTTCCTCTAGCTCCGCCCCTGGGCGCGCCGCACCGTTCACTCGCCGCTCTGGCCAGCCTGCACGGCCCGATCATGCACCTCGCTCTCGGCAGGCAAAGCGTGGTGGTGGCTTCGACGCCGGAGGCGGCGCGTCTCCTCCTCAAGGAGCACGGCGGCAGCTTCCTGGACCGCCCCGCCGACGACGCTGGACCGACGCTGCTGGCATACGGCGGCCAGGACCTGGTGTTCGCGCCCTACGGCCCCAAGTGGCGCCGCCTGCGCCGGGAGTGCAGCCTCGGCCTCCTTGGCCCCCATGCGCTCGCCGACTGGGCGGGAACGCGCCGCGAGGAAGTGGGCCGGATGGTCCAGGCGGTGGTGAGCCGGCGTGGGCAGGAGGTGGTGGATGTCCCGGAGCTGCTCTTCTGCGCCATGGCGAACATGATCGGCCAAGCTGTGGTGGGCCGACGCGTGGTGGACGACGCCCATGGCGAAGCGGCGAGGGAGTTGAAGGATATGGTGGTGGAGCTGATGACCACGGCGGGGCTGGTGAACATCGGCGACTTCGTGCCGGCGGTGGCGTGGATGGACCTGCAGGGGCTCGGGCGGAGGATGCGGCGGCTGGCCACGAAGCTGGACAGGGTGTGGAGCCAGTTGCTGTCCGATCACGAGGCTAATTCTATGGCTGCCACTGCCAGGCAGCAAGAAGGCAGCTGCCGGCCCCGGCCCGACCTTGTCGACCGGCTGATCGCATGTCGCGGCGAAGCCAGGGAGGACGAGGACGGCGTCACGGACCTGAACATCAAAGCTCTCCTGAACGTACGTACCCGATCGATCCCCCCTTGACACATCACATTTATATATGTGCATCAGCCGATCGATTTGAAACGCGCGCGGGCAGGACCTTTTCACGGCGGGGACGGACACGTCGTCGAGCACGATCGAGTGGGCGCTGGCGGAGATGCTGGTGAACCCGGCGATACTGCGTCGTGCGCAGGCCGAGATGGACGCCGTCGTAGGCCGAGACCGCCTCCTCCAGGAATCCGACATCCCGCAGCTCCCCTACCTCCGTGCCGTCTGCAAGGAGACCTTCCGCAAGCACCCCTCCACGCCGCTCAGCCTGCCCCGCGTATCCACCGAGCCATGCCAAGTGCAGGGGTACCGTATCCCCAAGGGCACGAGGTTGCTGGTGAACATCTGGGCCATCGGCCGCGACCCGGCGGCGTGGCCGGATCCGACGAGCTTCGACCCCGACAGGTTCCTCACGGAGAAGGGGAAGAGGGTGGAGCCCATGGGGAGCCACTTCGAGCTCATTCCGTTCGGCGCGGGGCGGCGTATGTGCGCCGGAGCGCGCATGGGGGTGGCGCTGGTGCACCACATGCTGGGGACTCTGGTGCACGCCTTCGACTGGGAGATGCCGGAGGGGGTGGCAGCCATGGACATGGAGGAGGAGTTCGGGCTCGCGCTGCAGAAGAAGGTGCCGCTCAAGGCCATCGCGCGGCCGCGCCTCGCGCCCGGCGCCTACAACTCTTGATTTTTCTTTTTTCTTAAAAAAGGGGGGGAGGGCCTACCTGTTGATGGGGCCACTGCTGGCCTCTGCACGAGTCTTCACTATGTGCCTGTTTGGTTGCCCACACGATTTTTGATAATTTCGCATGAGCCAGGCTCCCAGACCATGTCCTGAAAAAACGTGACTCGAGCCACGTCGTGCATCTAGTTCGGTTGCTAACAATATTTTAGTTAGACCCGTTTCACAAAAATTGAGCATAGCGGTTGGTTTGTATCTGTGTTTCGTGTACTCTAACATTTACTTATATGATAAACTTACCTCACACCACTATGTTTAAACAATCCATATGACACCATGAAGCCCGACGAGAAGAACAATGGCCTAGTAGCAGCAGGCCAGCAGCGGCAACGTCGAAGTTCACGACGGCTGCGAGCGGCAGTGATAGAAATTGAATAACATACTATACAGTACTCAGTCTAAATGCATGCATACATACACTACAAGATCCGCTCATGTATACGACGTCGAAACAGAAAAGTTACAACACGAAAGTTGTGCGGAAGCTACACGTCAAAGGATATCTCAAACTGTCGACCGAGTACGATGAATTTAACAAAATTCGTCCAAAAAAGGGGCAAACAGCGGTCCAAAATTAGGAAGCTACAGTCGACGAAACTCGAAATCGAGCATGGGAATGAAACCTACTCGTCGACGTCATATTTTTCATGTACACTTTTTTTTGAATCGAGTAATATTTGTGTAGATTATAGAGAAACTATGTGAAGGAGTTTAAGGGAGGTGAGGAGAATGGAACCTACTCAGCCACGCTAAGCCACCTCAGGTGGGCTTAGCACGAACTTTAAGGGTGGCTCGTTGGAAACGGTAGATTTGGCTGCTTTAAACATCCTGCCATGCAGGAACACGAAGCGACGCAGGCAAACAAACGGGCCGGAAAAGGCCATTTTCGTTTTTCCAGAGCATTGGTTGGGTTTTGAGTGAGCAATCAATCACGCCCTATGTTTCGCGGTCGTAAGCTTATCTTGGGCATCGTGATCCATCGTGAGGAGATTCTTGGTACGCCTTCAATAATGAGAACGTATATGCTGGGGTGATTATTTATATATTACTCCAGACAAGAGCAGCGGACCTCTCCCTTAGCAAATAGCAGAGTTTTTATCACTACATCACGGCAAGGCTTTAGTGGCCCTTTGGTTGGGGTATGTTTCTAAAGTGCCCTAAAAGATTCAATTAAGGGCACAATTAAGGGAACTTCCACAAAATGCCCCAATAGTAATGACATTTTTTAGGGCATTTTGAGTAAAGTGCCCCTATAAGTCACATATATTGGAGCATTTTGGTAAAGTGGCCCCATAGGTGATAGCTATTAGGGCACAAAATCAAAATATCCCCAAAGGTCAAGATCTTTCGGGGCACATTGCAAAGTGTTTCCAAATGTCATAACTGTTGGGGCATAAAATCAAATTGTCCCAAAGGTGATAAGCAAGAACACATAATTCACATCTAGCAAACATGTTTTTAGACTACAATTAAGTTCGAACTGACAACAATTTGAACAACACTCCAAACATGTCATAGTTTTTGACAAAAATGAAATTTGAACATTTTTTAAATCTTAACATTTTGAACAATATAAAAATAAAGGAAAAAATGAAAAATTTGGATGAACCGAAAATAGTAGTGAACAAAAATACAAGTGAACCGAAAAATAGAAGTGAACTAAAAATGTCAGTAAACCAAAAATAATAGTGAACAAAAAATGCTGGTTAACCGAAAAGGAGCTAAAATTCGAGTGAACCGAAAATAGTATTGAACCAAACATAATAATGAATCAAAAATACCGAAGAACCATGCCAAACAGAAAGTAAAATTAGGATGAACCAAAAATAATAGTGAACCAAAATACCGGTGAACCGAAAGTAGATTTTTTTAAAATGGTTCATATTTAATTATTGTTTATTTTGAAAATGGTTCAAATTTTAAAAATATTCATATTGAAAAATGTTCATTTTTTAAAGTTTCAGATTTTTAAAGTTGTTCATTTTTTAAAATTGTTCAGATTTTAAAAATATTCATTTTTATAGAAGAAAAAAAGAAAACATGAAAAAGAAAAAGATATCAATTCTTGGTGCTTGTTGTTATCTTATGACTTTTTTATGGTAGAGATTTTATTGTTCCACCCATGGGGAAGTTTTCACACCTTCCTACCCTTATCATAATCTCCCGGTCTGTATCATTCCGAGGCGGTCCCGGGAGCAAAATATTTCACATCGTGGCACCAGCGCAAGAACAAACAGTCCAACATAGAGTAGTATGGACCAGTCCAGTCTAGTTCCGAATTCGGGATCGGTGAGGTGGCACCTTTTGCTCGACTCGTATCAGCCTTCTGTCGATCGCTTCAGATTCTTAATATTTCCATATTGCCTCCCGTTGCCGGACTTCAAAGTAGCACCACTACTACCACAGCACCGCTCGTTCTACTGCCCAACACCACCACCATTGTCGTTCTTTCTACCTATTTTTGCATCGTAGAAAATACTCAGGTTCGAGACCGTAAAAATCTGTAAAATTATGAACGTCGGATAACTTTCTGATACGAAGACGGAAACGCGAATAAGTGGACCAGAGGGGGCCAAAGCCCCGGTGCGGGCTATGGTGCGGCCAGGGTGCTGTGCCGCCCTACCGCGCCACCCCCTGGTGCACCATGAGGATAGAAGGTATAGTTACACAGAAGCCTCACACCATGAAGCCTACAAACAAGCAAGTGGCCGGCCAAGCATATTTATGAGTTGCCGTAAACTAGCGTTGGATCTGTCCTGTCCACTGTTCGTGGATCTGATAGTATAGAAGATATAAGGCTTAATTAGAGAGAATCCTAACAACATGAAGCCTATGAACGAGCAAGTGGTCGATCAGGCATATTTAGGAGTTGGCATAATTTAGGGTTGAATCCACCCGTGTTCACGGGGTTAATTATACAAAAGCCTGACAAAATGAAGCGTAGAAAGGAGCAAGTGGCCAGACAGGCATATTTAGGAGTTGGCGTAAATTAGGGTTGAATCCCACCTACTTGTGTTCACGGATCTGATATGAAAGAAGATGGGAGCCCTTAATTACACAGAAGCCTACAAACGAGCAAGTGGTTGGTCAGGCATTTTTAGGAGTTGCCATAAATTAGGGTTAAATCCTTCATGCCCTGTGTTCGTGGAAATTATAGTACAAACGGTAGAAGGTTTGGCGGGGGGGGGGGGGTACAACCTCCATTTCAAAATAAAAAAGGTAGAAGGTTTAATTAGACGGAAACCTGACAACACGAAGCCTACAAACAAGAAAGTGGCGGGTCATGCAAATTTAGGAGTTAACGTAAATTACTGTAAACGACCTGCCCTATTTTCGCTGATCTGATATGACAGAAGATAGAAAGTAATTGGACAGAAGTTTGAGAACGTGTAACCAATAAAAGAGCAAGTGGCCGGTCAGGCAAATTTCAGAGTTGGTGTGTACATTAGGTTCAACCCCAACCGTCATATGCGCCCGGATCTGATATTCTGATATGAAGGAAGAGAGAAGGTTTAATTACAGATTAGCCTCAGAAGCTGACGCAGCCAAGTGGATGGTCAGGAATATTTAGGAGTTTGCGTCTGCCATGTTGTGAATGAATCTAATACGAAATAAGATATAAGGTTTAACTTACTGTAAAAAAAAGACATAAACCTGACAACAATGAAGCCTATAAATGAACAAGTGTCCAGTCAAGCAAATTTTGGAACTGTCGTAAGTTACGTTTGAATCCACCTGGTCGGGTGTTCATAGACTATATATGAACGAATATACAAGGCTTAATTGGACAATAGCCTCACAAGATGAAGTCGGTTAGGATTATTTAGATATTATTAGGTAAGGTTAAAACCTGCTAGCTGATGCATGCAAAGTTGACAGATGAGAGAAATACCTGACACAGATACGCTTCATTGGGTTTAGCTAACTGGCTGCTACTATTGTAAATTAAGTTGTTGATCGGCAGTCTGAGAAGTTAAGTAAGATCCAGACAGTCAGTCACGCAGCATCAGCTAGTATTTTGGAACTGTCGTAAGTTACGTTTGAATCCACCTAGTCGGGTGTTCACACAGCCTCACAAGATGTAGTCGTAGGATTATTTAGATATTAGGTAAGGTTAAAACCTGTCAGCCGCTGCATGCAAAGTCGTCAGATGAGAGAAATAATAATTAGCCACTAACCTGATCCTACGCTTCATTGGGTTTAGCTAACTGGCAGCTACTACTGTAAATTAAGTTCTTGATCGCAGTCTGAGAAGTTAGTAAGATCCAGACAGTCAGTCAGTCACGCAGCATCAACTAGTATTTTGGAACTGTCGTAAGTTACGTTTGAATCCATCTGGCCGGGTGTTCACACACTATATATGACCGAATATACAAGGCTTAATTGGACAATAGCCTTACACGATGTAGTCGGTTAGGATTATTTAGATATTTGGTAAGGTTAAAACCTGCCAGCCACTGCATACAAAGTTGACAGATGAGAGAAATAATAATTAGCCACTAACCTGACACAGATATGATTCATTGGGTTTAGCAAACTTGCAGCTACTACTGTAAATTAAGTTCTTGATCGGCAGTCCGAGAAGTTAAGAAAGCTCCAGACAGTTAGTCAGTCACGCAGCATCAACTAGTCTTTTGGACTTGTCGTAAGTTACATTTGAATCCACCTGGCCGGGTGTTCAGACACTCTCGGATGCGAGCGGTGCTACGTCGGGACGGTGGTCCCGGAAGGTGGTGCTGGCGGCGAGGCTGTCGGGGCTGCTGGGGCAGCGGCAGCAGCGGTTGCCTTTTAGGCCAGGGCGGCGGCCCCGGATGTTGGTGCAGCGGCCGTGGTCTGCAAGCGGTTTACCTTGTGCAGTTTGGGCTGCGGGTGGCCGAGTCGTGCGGCGTCGTGGCTCGAGTGCGAGCGGTGGTACGTCGGGACGGCTGTCCCGGAAGGTGGTGTTGGCGGTCTGCTCGGCGTGGCGGAATGGCTGGATGTTGGGGCGGCGGCCCCGAGTGTGCGTAGCCAGGGTGGCTATGTTTGCCCTCACGACGGTCGTGTTCCATGACGGCCGTTAAGGGTGTTGTACCGGGCTTAGGCCCACTTCTTCTTAATTTATAAAAATGGCAAGTCTTTTGTCTCGTTTAAAAAAAATATATGACCGAATATACAAGGCTTAATTGGACAATAGCCTCACAAGATGTAGTCGGTTAGGATTATTTAGATATTAGGTAAGGTTAAAACCCCAGCCGCTGCATGCAAAGTTGGCAGATGAGAGAAATAATAATTACCCACTAACCTGACACAAATACGGTTCATTGGGTTTAGCTAACTGGCAGCTACTACTCTAAATTAAGTTCTTGATCGGCAGTCTCAGAAGTTAAGTTAGATCCAGACAGTCAGTCACGCAGTATCAACAAGTAGCTAATTAGTAATGTGCCTTGAGTCAGTAGAGCACGACGCTCATGTCTTCATGATATCATCGATTGACGTGTTATTTATGCATGTGAACTCGTAAACAATGTGTATGGGTTATTTAAGTGATGTACAGTGTTTGCATATCATTCAAGTTAAGAAATCGTTGAGCACGATTCCGCGGACGTCGGGACGGCGTCCTCGAAACATGGACTGTGCGGGCATCTCCATGGCAAGCGACATGACGGTAGTGATGGTCTTTCCTTTTGGCCGTGTGGATGGCGAGAAAATGGGGCCGGGCTCCTGAAGTTGGCGGTGTTTCGGCAAAGACAACTTCCGTATCGTGATTCGGAGGCCTCGGGGGGGGGGGGGGGGGGGCAGTGGACGGTCCGTTATATCGGGTATATCGGGTCTGGTGCGAAGGTTTTTCAGGATGAAAGCTCAGCAGTTTGGTGCCAACGGCGGCCATGCTTGCGGGTATGGTTACTCTCCTAGGGCGTTGTTGTGGGTACCTTCGACGCGCTAGGGCTCCAGATGAAATCCCTTGACCATCGGTCTTCATGATGGCGACGAGCCATGCCATTACCATCTTGGGGCCATCCTCATGGAGCCTCGGTATCCATTCGACATGTTTCATTGCCTCCGGTGGCAAGTTCGGCGCTCCCTGTTTTTTCTGTCTTATCTTTGATATGTTTTGTATGTTGTTCCTCTCATCACTTTGTATCGGTTCTACCATTTAACTTTATTTATAAAGCGGGGTAAAACTCTCTTTCGAGAGAAGGAATCGTTCAGCTATAAGACAAAGCCTTATAAGACACAACCTGTCAATGTCAACGTGAGTTAAGGCACATCTTATGTATTCTCTATAGAGACGATTGTAACCTAACCACACAAATCTATTCAATCGTATTTTTACATCTACTTTTGATTTTGTTTCCCTATTGTCGCAGACTCTATTATTCCGAGTTCACTCGTTGATCGACAAAACGAGCTATGAGTGAGCAAAATCGTCCTAGTTCAGCCAATCATCGCCACGAGCCCTGATTGGGTCCCCCCCCCCCCCGGATAGGTGGTCATTTGGTTTAAAAAATAGCTGGCTTAGTGTATTACGTATGTATCACGCTGTAAGTTGTCCTCGCGCGGAAGCTTGCGATGCATCACCCCTGCCTCCGAGGATACATGCAGACGTGTTCGTCTAAACAGACGAACTAGACGTCAACACATAGAAATATGGATAGCCATAGCCACTTGACGGCATGGCCGATGTTGCGCCGCTGGGGTCGACGATGTCATAGAGTCCGTTCGACTCCATAATGCACTACATGGTTCTTGCTCGAACTCTATAGTTCTCTCGGTCGAACTGCGAGAATTGCGTCGATGGTGGCACCGACGCCGCAGTTTGTATAACCGCGAGTGGTACCTTGCTATAAATGTCACCCATGACCTACCATTACTAGGAGATCGGCCACGAGTATCTGATTCGAACTGATGGATCTCAGGCGGAACCAATTTGCCAGAAGATAAGAGAAACACTAATTCAAGCTAAGGGAGATAGTGATCTGGTGCAGCAACGTGGGATGCGGAGATGGATTTCTTTTTTACTCCTTCCCTCTCGGGTCGCTCCCGTGAGGCGACGGGGAGGGAAACCCTAACCGCCGCCGCCTCCCCGCCCCCACACCCGTCCTCCTCCCTCCCCCGCCGCCGCCAAGAGCACGGCTGGGCAAAGCTTGGTCGTCGCCGGTGGCGCGGGGGGGGGGGGGGGGGGGAGGGGGAGGGGCTCTCGTCTCCTCGCGCGCAGGATCGGCGAAACGGGACGCCACCTACGGGCCTGGACTTGGTGCGCGTCGGGCACCACGGCGGCGTGGCTCTCCGGCATGTCGGCGGCATGTCCGGAGCAGCAGTGACGCGGCGGACGGCGATCTGGTGGGATGCGATCTGCTTCGATCGGCAAGGGTGGAGGTTGGCAGGCGGCGGCAGCGACGATGTGCAACTGGAGTTTGTCTCGATCTGGGCTCCGGCTCGATCATGGCAACTCCGATCTGCACATCACGGCGGCCGCTGTATCGCGGTCCAATCAGTACCGGGTTTGGACTTGCGCGGCTACCGGTGAAAACCGATGCAGATGATGGCGGCGCATCTTGGCGTCGTTCCCTGGCGAAGGCATCATTTTTGCAGCTGCAACTTCTTTGCGCGGGATTCTCCGGGGAAACCCTAGATCCGGTTCTCGGATCGGACGCTGGCGACACTTTCGGTGCCGTTCTCCCTCTTTAGGGCAGCGTTTTTGGAGATCATACTGACTGGAGTGGTCTGAAGGTGGAGCGGTGCTCTCTCTAGCGTATCATCCACGACGAGTCTCGGCGGCATGGTGCAGCGGGGCCTCGACGTAGGTCGCGTGATGGTGGTAACGCGCAGGGTGGGGGCGCTGTTTGGCGCCGTGGTGGTGTCATCGGCAGGACCGACGAAGACGATGCGGATCTTAACCTTGAAGATTGCTCGGTGGATCGAAGGTGGTGACAGCTGCTGTAGCGTGTACACAAGGTGCTCGCTAAGAATCTGCTAGACTGGATGCGCACTCTTGTTTCGCCTGGAGGGCGTCTCGGGGTATGTGATAGTTCCCGGTTACTAGCGGGTGGAGGAATTTCATTGTTCTCAGTGCACAAGGCTCTGTTGACATGATCTTCTCTCTTTGTCAGGTTTGTAGGTGTTGTGTGGTGGCTTCGGGTTTTTTGATATATCACCTCAGTCAGTTCTTTATTGAATATTTTAATAAAGAAAGCCGTATGCATCTCTTCGATGCAGAGGCTAGGACTCCCCTTTTCGAAAAAAGCAACGTGGGATGCTTTTGAGGGTCCTTCTCACTGTTTTATATGAGCGGATACAACCGCGTCCAATACGACTCACAGACCCAACAAGACGCGACATCAATGCAATGTTGGTTTAGAAAATCTTTTCTAGATACGAGTACGGAAAAGTAAACACGAACACAAGCTTTGCCAAGCATCAAACGGAACAAAGATTAGTAATAATTTCCTAACATACCGGTGATGAAGCTAGCATCAAACGCAGTATATGCGTGCGAACTTATATATTAATTTATTGGAGACAAGCTAATGCTTCAAGAGCATGTGCATAGTTTGGTTGGTTACGATCGAGTTCCGAATATAGCAGAGAGGCTCATCGATGGATCGTGTGTGTATCGATCGATCAGTAGGGAGGAAGGATTCCCAAGTCCCTTCCGTAGTCGACGACGTCGTCGTATATCTCGTCCATCGTCTTGTACTTGTACTCGAAGCCTTCCCCGATGAGCTTGGCGGACGAAAGGCACACTCTCGGCGTCTCCGGGAGACCGCCGCCGCACATGTCGGTCTTGACGTTGTAGTGCGGGTACTTGGCGGCCAGGAAGCCGGCCAGCTTGACGGAGCTAGTGTTGACGCTGCAACAGATGTACCTTCCCGACGCGGACTCCTCCTCGGCGACGAAAAGCTGGGCGCGGCAGAGGTCGTGGACGTGGACCATGGAGACGGCGCCGGAATCCCCCTCGATGAGTTGCAGGGTGCGCGCCATGGCGGCGTCGCCTGCAGAAATAAGTGATTAATTCTCGGCAAGGGGATCGAGACAATTTGCCGAAACTTTCCTTCAAATCTGAGAGGGCGCACGCACGTACCGGACAGCAGGGAGAGCATGACGGAGATGCTGATGTTGGCCTTGGTCGCCGGCGCCGCGCCCACCACGAGCACAGGGCACACCGTGACGAGGCTGATGCCGCTCTCCTGCGCCAACTCGCGGGCAGCCTGCTCCAGAAGCACCTTGGAGACAGGGTACGCCTGCAATGATCGAGCAGCTAGCTAGCGTCATTGATGGTTGAATCAATCGGATGGCTGAGCCTGAGAATGTGTATGGTATACCCAAGGGCCCTTCTTGTTGGCTCTGAGGAAGTCGACGTCGGCCCAGGACTCCTCGTCCAGGACATGGCCATCGCCTTCCAGCGGCCGGCTGGTGACGGCCGCCGCCGACGATGTCAGGACCACGCGCTTCACCGTCCCTGCTTTGACGCACGACCTCATCACGTTCAGAGTTCCTCCAACGGCGGGCTCGATCAGTTGTTCCTCTGGATTCTCCGCGTTGAGGTTGACCGGAGCGGCGACGAGGAAGGCGTAGTCACAGCCGGACACGGCGTCGTGGAAGCTGCCCTCCACCTCCAGGTCGGCGCTGAAGACCTCCAGTGGCCCCAGCGCCTGCAAATCCTTGAGATGGGACTTATTCTCCATGTCCGCTGAACATCACAGTAGAGCAAATGAATAATCCTCACTACGGGAGAGCACGACTTTGCCGTGTGCTCGGGTCTTTGCCGTGTGCTAAATATCGGGCACACGGTAATGACAATCTTTGCCGTGTGCCACACACGGTAAAGAATAACACACGGTTTCGTAACAGAAAAAACACACGGCAAAGAAAGGCACACGGTAAAGACGGTAAAAAGCACACAGTAAAGAACGATGCACGGCAACGAAAGTGGACGCGTGTCCACAAAACGGAAGTGCGGACGGAGCACTAACGGCCGGTCTTTACCGTGTGTTTGCACACGGCAAAGATTTATTCTTTGCCGTGTGTTTGCACATGGTAAAGAAGATTTATCGTTTGCCAAAATAAATAAATAAAGAAAAATGGTCTTTGCCGTGTGCATGCACACGGCAAAGAGTAAATATTCTTTGCCGTGTGTTTGCACACGGCAAAGACCAATTTTGATTTTTTTTATTTTAGTTTATCTTTCTATAAGAAAGATATAATCAATTCCCGTGGCATAGTTTGTGATAATTTTTCCATATTTGGCACATAGGTGTATATTGGTATGCTAAACAATGTTACCGGACAAAGTTTTTTCAAATTATTTATATAAATATAATTTTTCATTTTCTAAGTGTCAAAAATGACTTTTTTTGTGAAGCAAGTACTAAAAATATGGTGCAAAATGGTTCCCAACCAATTATCACACAAAGTAGTACATAGTTTATGGATAAATCCAAAATATTAGGATTTTTCTCACTTTCTATCTAATTTCACATATTTAAATGACTTTATGTCGATTTTTCGAAAGTAATTCAAATTTGAGCTACAAGTGTGTGATATTTTGCTCTGAAATTTTTAGAAAAATCATTTTAAGGTACACAAGTAGTGATTATTTCACAGAAACATCGATAGTTTGGAAAAATTCTACCCCTTTCAACGAATAGCCATGCTCGCCATTTGGAACTTTTTTGAAAAAACTCAAAGAAAATGAAAAAATACTCAAAAAAATAAATCCTTTAGCATGGAGACCTCTTATGTGCACTAGTTGCTAGGGAAAATGATAAACTTGATTTTTCACAAACTTTTCATAAAAATCCTTCACACAAAGGTCTATCATCTATAAACATGTATAGATTTCAAGTCAAACCACTAAGACATGACAATTACCGTGGCATAGTTTGTGATAATCTTTCCATATTTGGAACATAGGTGTATATTGGTATGCTAAACAATGTTACCGAACAAAGTTTTTTCAAATTATTTATATAAATATCATTTTTCATTTTCTAAGTGTCAAAAATGACTTTTTTTGTGAAGCAAGTACTAAAAATATGGTGCAAAATGGTTCCCAACCAATTATCACACAAAGTAGTACATAGTTTATGGATAAATCCAAAATATTAGGATTTTTCTCACTTTCTATCTAATTTCGCATATTTAAATGACTTTATGTCGATTTTTCGAAAGTAATTCAAATTTGAGCTACAAGTGTGTGATATTTTGCTCTGAAATTTTTAGAAAAATCATTTTAAGGTACACAAGTAGTGATTATTTCACAGAAACATCGATAGTTTGGAAAAATTCTACCCCTTTCAACGAATAGCCATGCTCGCCATTTGGAACTTTTTTGAAAGAACTCAAAGAAAATGAAAAAATACTCAAAAAATAAATCCTTTGGCATGGAGACCTCTTATCTGTACTAGTTGCTAGGGAAAATGATAAACTTGGTTTTTGACAAACTTTTCATAAAAATCCTTCACACAAAGGTCTATCATATATAAACATGTATAGGTTTCAAGTCAAACCACCAAAACATGACCATTCCCGTGGCATAGTTTTATGATAATCTTTCCATATTTCGCACATAGGTGTATATTGGTATGCTAAACAATGTTACCGAACAAAGTTTTTTCAAATTATTTATATAAATATCATTTTTCATTTTCTAAGTGTCAAAAATGACTTTTTTTGTGAAGCAAGTACTAAAAATATGGTGCAAAATGGTTCCCAACCAATTATCACACAAAATAGTACATAGTTTATGGATAAATCCAAAATATTAGGATTTTTCTCACTTTCTATCTAATTTCGCATATTTAAATGACTTTATGTCGATTTTTCGAAAGTAATTCAAATTTGAGCTACAAGTGTGTGATATTTTGCTCTGAAATTTCTAGAAAAATCATTTTAAGGTACACAAGTAGTGATTATTTCACAGAAACATCGATAGTTTGGAAAAATTCTACCCCTTTCAACGAATAGCCATGCTCGCCATTCGGAACTTTTTTTGAAAAAACTCAAAGAAAATGAAAAAATACTCAAAAAAATAAATCCTTTGGCATGGAGACCTCTTATGTGTACTAGTTGCTAGGGAAAATGATAAACTTGATTTTTCACAAACTTTTCATAAAAATCCTTCACACAAAGGTCTATCATCTATAAACATGTATAGATTTCAAGTCAAACCACTAAGACATGACAATTACCGTGGCATAGTTTGTGATAATCTTTCCATATTTGGCACATAGGTGTATATTGGTATGCTAAACAATGTTACCGAACAAAGTTTTTTCAAATTATTTATATAAATATCATTTTTCATTTTCTAAGTGTCAAAAATGACTTTTTTTGTGAAGCAAGTACTAAAATATGGTGCAAAATGGTTCCCAACCAATTATCACACAAAATAGTACATAGTTTATGGATAAATCCAAAATATTAGGATTTTTCTCACTTTCTATCTAATTTCGCATATTTAAATGACTTTATGTCGATTTTTCGAAAGTAATTCAAATTTGAGCTACAAGTGTGTGATATTTTGCTCTGAAATTTTTAGAAAAATCATTTTAAGGTACACAAGTAGTGATTATTTCACAGAAACATCGATAGTTTGGAAAAATTCTACCCCTTTCAACGAATAGCCATGCTCGCCATTTGGAACTTTTTTTGAAAAAACTCAAAGAAAATGAAAAAATACTCAAAAAAAGAAATCCTTTAGCATGGAGACCTCTTATGTGTACTAGTTGCTAGGGAAAATGATAAACTTGATTTTTCACAAACTTTTCATAAAAATCCTTCACACAAAGGTCTATCATCTATAAACATGTATAGATTTCAAGTCAAACCACTAAGACATGACAATTACCGTGCCATAGTTTGTGATAATCTTTCCATATTTGGCACATAGGTGTATATTGGTATGCTAAACAATGTTACCGAACAAAGTTTTTTCAAATTATTTATATAAATATCATTTTTCATTTTCTAAGTGTCAAAAATGACTTTTTTTGTGAAGCAAGTACTAAAAATATGGTGCAAAATGGTTCCCAACCAATTATCACACAAAATAGTACATAGTTTATGGATAAATCCAAAATATTAGGATTTTTCTCACTTTCTATCTAATTTCGCATATTTAAATGACTTTATGTCGATTTTTCGAAAGTAATTCAAATTTGAGCTACAAGTGTGTGATATTTTGCTCTGAAATTTCTAGAAAAATCATTTTAAGGTACACAAGTAGTGATTATTTCACAGAAACATCGATAGTTTGGAAAAATTCTACCCCTTTCAACGAATAGCCATGCTCGCCATTCGGAACTTTTTTTGAAAAAACTCAAAGAAAATGAAAAAATACTCAAAAAAATAAATCCTTTGGCATGGAGACCTCTTATGTGTACTAGTTGCTAGGGAAAATGATAAACTTGATTTTTCACAAACTTTTCATAAAAATCCTTCACACAAAGGTCTATCATCTATAAACATGTATAGGTTTCAAGTCAAACCACTAAGACATGACCATTCCCGTGGCAAGTTTGTGATAATCTTTCCATATTTGGCACATAGGTGTATATTGGTATGCTAAACAATGTTACCGAACAAAGTTTTTTCAAATTATTTATATAAAAATCATTTTTCATTTTCTAAGTGTGAAAAATGACTTTTTTTGTGAAGCAAGAACTAAAAATATGGTGCAAAATGGTTCCCATCCAATTTTCACACAAAGTAGTACATAGTTTATGGATAATTCCCAAATATTAGGATTTTTAACCCTTTCTATCTAATTTCGCACATTTTAATATCTTTTTGCCGATTTTCCAAAAGTAATTCAAATTTGTACTACAAGTGTTTGATAGTTTGCTCTGAAATTTTTATAAAAATCATTTTAAGGTACACAAGTAGTGATTATTTCACAGAAACATCGATAGTTTGGAAAAATTCTACCCCTTTCAACGAATAGCCATGCTCGCCATTTGGAACTTTTTTTGAAAAAACTCAAAGAAAATGAAAAAATACTCAAAAAAAGAAATCCTTCGGCTCGACTGGGAGAAAGAAAAAAAAGAGTGAGCACACATGTTTTCTGGGCATCCCTCAATCCTGCCCCGGTTATCCCAGACCTAGCCGACGACCATCCCGATTCCTCGAGTATTTTGAAGGTTGGTTTGGAGAAAGGGAAGGTGACCATACATGAGAGAGGACTACCTACGTGAGATTGGGTTTTTTACCAAACGATTGAAACTACCTAGCTTCTTTAGGATGACGTATACTAGCGCTTGTACTAGCTAGCTTCACGGCTCGTGTTAGGGGAGTCATTTATCTTTGAGCATCACGTACGAGAAACTGCGTGGACCAAACGAATACATCGATCCGTGGAGACCAATATGCAGCCAATGAGATGCGAGAACGGACCTCCACGCGGATCGACCCACCTGAAAACGATCTCAACCGTCCATCTCATCACACCACATCTCATCACCACGCGGAGGGCACCTCCTTCACCACGCACGCACGCACGCCAGTCTGGTGGATTCCATTCTCTCTCTCTCCCCCTCTCTCTCTCCCGAGATCTCGATCTGCCTCGCCGCCGCCGCCGGCCGGCCGACGGATCTGCTGCACGCCGGAGACGGAAGGGAGAGCGGACGCAGCCGCCGGTGGCCAGGAGATCCGGCGACCTCCTCCCCTCCACGAGGCACCAACAGCTCCTGGGTGCCGTCTCCTCCGACCTGCACGCATCCGGTGAGATCCAAGCCCTTCTTGCAGACCCACGCGAAAAAAATTCAATCTTTGTTCGTTCCTAGTGCTGGATAGGAGGACGGATCAGACTCGCGCAAAAAAATGCAATCTTGGTTCGTTCCTAGTGCTGGATAGGAGGACCGCTGCACCCCTCTTCTCTGAGCCCCATTCCTTGACCCTAGCAAGCCTGTTGTAGTGTTCATATCTTTTTCCAGCGGCAACACATCGATTGCCGATGTCTTTTAGCTCGATCTGTACCATTAGAAACGATTATTAGTCACTCACATGTTGGTCGCAGTATATATACCACTGAAGCCAATGAGAAAGAAAGGAATGTGCATGAGTGGTTGTGTCTTTCTTTCCCTGTAAATAAATGAATAATCATCTCATGTTAAATGATGCACGCAGGCTGCATCTCCTTTTGCTGTATGAACATCCTCATGTTGATTTTTCTTTTCTTATCGCAACAGGCTGCCAAGGATCGGATTCTATGCCGTCCACCCGCAGCAAATCGGGATTTTGGCTTTACATCGGAGTCGGAGGAGAAGGCTCTCTCTTTGTCGTTCCATGGCAGCGGCAGAGGCAGGGGGTTATTGTGATGCGGCACGGTGACCGGCTGCACCGACCGCGTTGATCCGATGTAGCCGGCCAGCAAGAATTCTGGGACCCTCACCGACGCCGACATCCTGTAACCTCGGCAAGCTCGTCCGGGCGCCTTCGATGGCACCCCTGTCCGGCCTAGCTGACGGCCCAAGGTTGCTGCTACAGCTGCTGCATGTCTTCACTAGCCACTGGGAGGAATAAATCCCTCAGTTTAAGTGTTTTTTTAGGGAACTTGAAAAATTCAGTCTGTTTGTGCTCCACTGAGTAGTTTGTTTGTGCAAGTACATATACTCAGTGAACTTGCAAAATTCAGTCTGTTTAAGAATATGTTTAAGAATCTGTAAACCATTGCTTGATCGTCTGCCAATGTAATGCCACCGTAGAACATATAGCCCGGCGCTGGATTTTTTTTTTAATAAAATCATCCCTCTTTGCCGTGTGTTTGCACACGGTAAAGGGAAGAGTCTTTGCCGTGTGTGACACACGGCAAAGAGTGACCGGTGGGACCCACCTATCAGGAGTCGGCCGTTAGTGTCCACCGTCGGCGTCAAGTGGTGGTGGGACCCACCTTCCAACGTTGCCGTGCGCCACGATATTTGGCACACGGCAAAGAATTCTTTACCGTGCAATGTTTCGCCGTGTACTCTTTACCGTGTGTGGCACACGGCAAAGACTTTGCCGTGTGTGTTTTCAGTCTTTGCCGTGTGCCCTGAGCACACGGTAAAGATCAGCTCTCCCGTAGTGCCTAATGAAGAATGCCTGCCTGGGTACGAAAGGGTACGTAGCATGGTTCTAACCTGGGTTTCTCACTGTCGTCTTCACGGCGTACCCCTTCCCCAGAAGCATCTTGATGAGCGCCGAGGCGATGTACCCGTTGCCTCCGGTGACGCACGCCGTCTTCCTCCTCCTCCCATCGCCTCCCTGCACAGGCATCGTCTTGAGCGGCTAGGCAAAGTGCAGGTTCGGAGCTTAGCTTAACGGCAGCGATGGAACCATTTTATTCGGAAACGGGGCGGGGTTTTTTTTAGATTACAGGCCGAGGCCCGGCGTTAAATTAATAACACCACAAACGGCAACAGAGTACATGACTGAATCCAGCTTACAACACAACACTGCACACAACCAAAGGAAACAAAGCTACCGACGAGATTACAAGTGAAGCACCAAAGGCGAGCAACAACAAAGAGGGAGCACAAGCAAGGTGGGCAGAGGTGTTGGGCCGGAGCTCGCCGAGAGCACGGGCACACCAACACACACGGCACACCACCGAGACCAACTACACCATCCAAGGGAGCACCACCAGCAGGAACATCACCGCCACTATCTGCAAGACCGCAGACAGGCTCAATCAGCAAAGCCCCTAGCAGAAAACACAGCGGTGCAGGGCAAGTCACAAGCATGGTCGGAGGGAGCACAAAGCACCACCACCGGATAGCAACCCGCCGTGGACTCCAAGGCGGCATCTTCAAGAAGCACACGACGCCAGAGCGCCGCCACCACCCGATCCGAGGATCTTGGATTTTCATCCGAAGCGTAGAAGGCCGGAAAAGCCGCTGCGGTGCCTCCAAGAAGGGAACAACATCCACGAACGTCGCCGCCGCGTCTCGAGCAGAACCCGGGCAAGGGTTCCCCCCGGAAAATTCTCACCGCCTTCTACACGGGGCACCGAACATCGACAGTCGACACCCGAGCCACCGCCACCACAGGTCACCTGCCAGCCACCGTGCCACCCCTGTCGCCATGGTCACCAGCCAGCATCTGAGTCCTTGGCTCGCCCGCCAACCAAAGGACTCCCACCGTCTAGGACCGCCGCCCCGGCATCCTAGCTCCGCCCACCACAGGAGAGAGCGAGATGAGGAGGGAGGCTCCACCACCAAGTCAACCACCGGCTGCCCCCATGGCTACGGTGGCACCAGACCTGGCATGGATGCAGAAGCGCACGAGAAGGAGGGCGCGGCCCCCTGTCCTTCCCCCAGATCAGAACGACGACGCCATGGCCGCCGCACTCTACCGGCCTCCCGGAGACCTCCAAGCAGACCATCGACCTGCAGCACTGCCGCCACGCCAGCAACCTTGGACCGAGACCGAGGGGGAGCAACGGGGGAGAGCACAGAGCGCCCGCACGACCCGACACGGCCCTAGATCGGGCCCGGGGAGCCGCCTCCACTTCCCCCTTGCCGGCAGCTCCGGGCGCTGCCACCACCACCGGAGCTACCGCTGCGCCGCCCCGGCACGCCGCCGTCGCCTTGCCCGCACCTCCCAACCGTACGGGTCGCCGCAGTCACCGCCCAGCGCCGCCCGCTTGACGCCTCTCCTCCGCGCGAAGGGAGCCCGCCGGGGCGCGCTCGCACCACCGGCGCTGGCGCCGGCAGCGGCCGGAGAGAAGGCAGCCGCCGCGCTTTTTTCCTAGGGTTTGGGGTCCTCTGGAGCGGCCCGCGCGAGCCGCCCGAGAGGAAGTTTCCCTCACCGGTACGTGTTTATCTTTCCCGGGGCGGGGGTCCTCCTAGGCAACCAAACTTAATGGTAATCGACCCAAGAGCCAAAGGACCAACGTGTCGGTTGGTAAAAACAAATCAGTGCTTTCATCGTCACCGCGTATTTCTGGAACCCTCTCCCCCTCCTCTCTCTCTACAGTACCAGAGGCGACTTGAGGGCGACTTCGGCTCAGCCAGCGTTCGCCGGCGTATCCGTGGGATTCCCCACCCTCCGTCGGCCGCTCCGGCGGCGGGAGGATGGGGAATCCCCGGATCTACGCTCCGGCGGTGTAGATAGGGTGTGGTTTGGGTGGATCTTGGGCGGCGTGGTCGACGCGGGGAGGCCGCCGTCATCGTTTTTTTGGGCCGCAGCTTCCCCTCGTTCCCGACGTCATCTTCGATGGCGGCGGTTGGCTGCTGCCTTGCCCTGCCGGCGCTTTCTCCGGTGTCGGTGGGTGGTTCGCGGTTGGTGGACCGGAGATCTGCAGAGGGGTTTGGAGGCTACTGCTGCGGGTGTTGGTGGAGCGCAGGATGAAGATCTTGCCACCTCCGGTGAGGTGGTGTGGCGATGGCCCCAGGTCTGGGGCGGATGGTGCTTGGGGGAGCTCCCCGGCCGATGCTCCTTCTTCGGCTTCAGATCCAGCTCGTCGGAGCTGGTGGTTGTTGCGGCCCGTCAATGCCTTCGGGCTAGAAGCTCTTCCGTTCCCGTGGTGAGTGGTGCCGGCGGCCGGTTCCTGCGGCGTCTTCGACGGTGGAGGTCTGGCGTGCTAGGTGCCCTTGAGGTTGAAGATGATGTGTTGCAGCAGTGCTGCTTTCGTTTTCCTCTCTGTTTCTTTGGTGCTTGTATTGGGTCTTGTAATGTTTTATTTTCAGTATGAATATAAGCTTACCTTTCTAAAAAAAAAAGGTGTCGGTCGGTGCACGTGCCCCTCCGTTATATGTATAGGCTAAGGTCCATGCATGATGTGAATTAGAGAAACCAAGATTTAGAGCATGAGATGAGGCAAGAAGAAACAATGACGATGAAAGGGCCGGTGGTGGTGACTGGGGCGTCGGGCTTCGTGGGGTCATGGCTCGTCATGAAGCTCCTGCAGGCGGGGTACACCGTCCGGGCCACGGTGCGCAACCCGGCCAACGCTGGCAAGACCAGGCCATTGCTGGAGCTTCCGGAGCCAAGGAGTGGCTGTCCATCTGGAGAGCCGACCTGAGCGAGGAAGGCAGCTTCGACGAGGCCATCAGGGGCTGCACCGACGTCTTCCACGTCGCCAAGCCCATGGACTTCCACGCCAAGGACCCCGAGAATGAGGTGATCAAGCCCACGGTGGAAGGCATGCTGAGCATCCTGAGAGCGTGCAAGGAGGCCCGTACCGTCAAACGCGTCGTCTTCACCTCCTCCGCCGGCGCCGTCACTACGTCAAGTCCTTGAATTCAAGGCACTTTTCTAGAGGCAAATTTAAAAACTGCCTCTGATGTTTACTTTTGGAGGCACTTTTACAAGTAATGCCTCAAATTATTTAGCATTTTATGGCAATTCAGAAATAGTGCCTCAAAAAGTTTTTAATTAGTGGCACTAATCAAAAGTGCCTCTAAATGAATATTATCTTAGACATCTAAAAGTGACTCAAATAGTAATCATTAGAGGCACTTTTAATTAGTGCCTTCAATAACTATCATTTGGAGGCACTAATAAAAAGTGCCTCCTCGCCGTCTTCGTTGCGGAGACGGATCACGATGGGCAGCGGCGGTCGGTCGTGGGTCTGGGCACCCGCCTAGATCCGCCGTCCGTGGCCTTTGGCCATTGGCGGCGCGGTTGGGAGGCCAGTGCGGAGCTGATCTGCACGAGTCGGCGGCGATCCAGCCAGCTGGGAGTTTCGGAAGGCATGGCAGCCGGTGAAAACCGTGTTCTCACGACTGTGAGGGCGGGCGATGGCGGTATCTTTGCACCGTTCCCTTGTTGAAGGCATCGACCTTGCAGCCATCGCCTCTTCGTCGCTCGGGCTGCTCTGGGGGAAACCCTAGATCTGGGTCTCCCGGATCGGACGATGGCGACGCTTTCAGTGTCGTTGTCCCTCTTGGGGCCGGGCATCGTTTTTGGAGCAAGTGCTGGATGGGGAAGGCAACAGGTGGAGAGCGGCGTTTCATCTTCCGCATCGACGGCGACGAGTCTCGGCAGCGTGGCGCCGTGGGATCTCGATGACGGATGTGTGTTGGTGAGCGCGTGCAGGGCAGAGGCGCTGTTTGGCGTCGTGGTGGCGTCAATGGCAGGCCTGGCAAGAGTCTGCGCTTCGGTCTATATGCTGAAGACGGGTTGGAGGAAGAAGGCGGAGGCGACGTCCGGAGCGTGCGCACAAGGTGCTAGCTCTTGAGTTGACTATTGAGCCGGCGATATCTGTGGATGAGGAATAAGGTCCTGTTTTACTCTATCGGTTGTGCTAGTTGTAGGTTTTTGTCACTGTTTGGCGGCTTCAGCGTGTACGATCGTTGTTTCTAAGGCTTTTTACCAGCTATGTTAAATAAATTAAATAAAAAGGCTGTATGCATCTTTTCGATGCAGAGGCTGGGGCTACCCCATTTCTAAAAAAAAAGTTAGTGCTTCACCCAAAAAAAATTATATACTACCTGGTTTTACTAATAGCTTCACCGTTCAAAGTTCTGATGGTGCATAGTTAGTGCTACATATATAGTTTTACGCAAGGGTTTCACTCTTGGTGCTGCATAGTGCGTAGTTTTTGCTACACCCCTTAATCTATTTATTACTACTAGTAATGTTTACTGACAGTCGTCGGCCGGTGCACGTGCCGCTCCGTTATATATGTATAGGCTAGGTCCACACGCATGATGTAGCATCACTCTTAGGCATGTGTCAATGTATCGTTTCTTAGCACGCTATTTTAGGACTAATAAAAATTTACAACTAGTCCAATATATATTGTTTCTTATTGTTGTATCTAAATTTAATGATTTGAGTCTCATGCATACATATGATTGGTTTAATAATTCTTTTTGCCAATGGCCACGTGCAAGGATTGTATGTTAGCTAAGCTATAAGCTCAATTTTTTTCTTCATTAACTAGCATGCCACATAAGCAAAATGTCTACGAAACCGTGCTAAGAAACCTTCGTGGGCATAGGCCTTACGGTTATCATTCCGTGCTACAAGTGTATAGTTAGTGCTTCACCCAAAAAAAAATATATACTACCTGGTTTTACTAATAGCTTCGCCGTTCAAAGTTCTGATGGTGCATAGTTAGTGCTACATATATAGTTTTACGCAAGGGTTTCACTCTTGGTGCTGCATAGTGCGTAGTTTTTGCTACACCCCTTAATCTATTTATTACTACTAGTAATGTTTACTGACAGTCGTCGGCCGGTGCACGTGCCCCTCCGTTATATGTATAGTCTAAGGTCCACGCATGATGTGAATTAGAGACACCAAGATTTAGAGCGTGAGATGAGGCAAGAAGAAACAATGACGATGAAAGGGCCGGTGGTGGTGACTGGGGCGTCGGGCTTCGTGGGGTCATGGCTCGTCATGAAGCTCCTGCAGGCGGGGTACACCGTCCGGGCCACGGTGCGCGACCCGGCCAACGCCGGCAAGACCAGGCCATTGCTGGAGCTTCCCGGAGCCAAGGAGCGGCTGTCCATCTGGAGAGCCGACCTGAGCGAGGAAGGCAGCTTCGACGAGGCCATCAGGGGCTGCACCGGCGTCTTCCACGTCGCCACGCCCATGGACTTCCACGCCAAGGACCCCGAGAATGAGGTGATCAAGCCCACGGTGGAAGGCATGCTGAGCATCCTGAGAGCGTGCAAGGAGGCCCGTACCGTCAAACGCGTCGTCTTCACCTCCTCCGCCGGCGCCGTCGGCGTGGAGGAGCAGCAGAGGCCGGTCTACGACCAGGACAACTGGAGCGACCTGGAGTTCTGCCGCCGCGTCAAGATGACAGGATGGGTACGTACGTGAGAGGCTTCTTAGCTTAGCTTACTTGTGGATCGATATGATGTGATTCCTACAAGGATCAATATGTATGCATTGCAGATGTACTTCGTGTCCAAGTCCCTGGCGGAGAAGGCCGGCATGGAGTACGCCAGGGAGAACGGCCTGGACCTGATCAGCGTCGTCCCCACGCTCGTCGTCGGCCCGTTCCTCAGCGCCGGCATGCCGCCTAGCCTGGTCACCGCCCTGGCGCTCATCACGGGGAACGCAGCACACTACTCGATCCTGAAGCAGGTGCAGCTGGTGCACCTGGACGACCTCTGCGACGCCATGACGTACCTCTTCGAGCACCCGGACGCCCACGGCCGCTACATCTGCTCCTCCCACGACGCCACCATCCACGGCCTCGCGAGGATGCTCCGGGACAGCTTCCCCGAGTACCACATCCCGCTGGAGTTCCCAGGGATCGACCATGACCTCGAGCCCGTTCACTTCTCGTCCAAGAAGCTGCTCGACCACGGGTTCAGGTTCAGGTACACCGCCGAGGACATGTTCCAGGCTGCAGTCCGGACGTGCAGGGACAAGGGCCTCATTCCGCTTGCTGCCGACACGTAAAAGCGATATTCCTCCTTATCACATCTAGTAGCAGTATCATGATTTTGATTTCTGTTACATTTCAGAAATACCCTATATATGCTTGGTCGGACGTTATGAGCTGATTATAGGGTGCAAATAAATTTTGTGACATCGGACTATGTACGTTGTGCTGAAATGGTGGAGCAACCCAGCCTAGTCTCGTAAGTCGAAGGCCATATCATACCGAGCCTGTGAGTACAGGCGTCCGCATGCCCAAGGTGGCCGTATTTCCGAGCTCCTGTCACACTGCAGGCACTACGGGAAAATACATCTCCGCCGAGTGGTCTCGGTGTCGCCCAGTGCAGAAACGCGGGGTCACTCGGCGAAGAGGTCCTACGTCGACGCAGGACAAACTACACTCGGCGAAGCGTGGACCACTCGGCGAAACCTATCTTTGCCGACAAAACACGAACCTAGCACTCGGCGAACACACCTCTGTCGGCAACGAGACAAAAAAACACTCGGCAACGACCTAGTCTCGGCAAAAAGGATGACCACGTGGCACCTGACAGTCGGCCCGGAGCTCCCCTTCACCGAGTGCCCCTCTCGGCAACGAGGATGGCTACGTGGCACCTGACAGTCGGCCCCACGGGCGCCGTGCCGGAGCTTCCCTTCGTCGAGTGCCCCTCTCGGCAAAGAATGCGCGGGAAATAAGCTGGGTTTGCCGCCTTTTCCGCCTCCTCTTTGCCGAGTGTGTTGGTGGGGGACACTCGGCAAAGAATGCACGCGCAATTATTTTAGTTTGCCGCGCAAATTAGAAACTCTTCACCGAGTTTGTCGGTGGATAGCACTCGGCAAAGACTAGGGCGGGAAACAAAATTTTATACCGCGCCATTTCTTCGCTGGGTACGCGTCTTCGCCGAGTGTCTCCCTCGGTAAAGATTGCGTTTTCCCCGCTCTTTTCACCTCTGCTGCGTCTTGTTTTGGCGCCAGTTCTCAGCCCTAACGACGCCTATAAATAGTCCACATCTCAGACAGGTTACTCACTCACCTCTCATTCTGAAACACAAAACATTCAGTCTCCCCTAGCTACGTCCTACAGTGAATGCCAAGGCATTCGACCGTGAATCACTGTAGGGCTGTAGCTAGGGGAAACCGGGTGTTTTGTTTCAACTATTATTTAGGTATTCGACACAACTTGTTTTCATCGATGTGTTACTCGCACACTATTTCCAACACAAATCATCCGGATCATCGATGTGGAGCAGGTAGTCGACCCGGGTCCGTTCTTCAGGACAGGAGGCACTGATTCGGAAGGCTATCTGGCATGGGATCGGCCGGAGCAGAAGATAACTGATGAGAAGATCGTAGGTGTTAATTAATTTGTTATTCATGACTCTTGTAATTTTTTATTTGTTTGTCAATCAATTATGTTTGTTTGTTTGTTTGTTTGTCAGTCAATATTAAATAAACCCATGAAAACGGCCAGAAATGACAAAAATCATGAGTTTTGTCGACTTCCAAATTACCGTGTACCGGGGGTCACGGGCAGTTGAAATCGTCCCCGGAGCCAAAAACAGTGCGCTATAGCCCATGAAAACGGCCAGAAATGACAAAATTCACGATTTTGTCGACTTCCAAATTACCGTGTACCGGGGGTCACGGTCAGTTGAAATCGTCCCCGGAGCCAAAAACAGTGCGCTATAGCCCATGAAAACGGCCAGAAATGACAAAATTCACGAGTTTTGTCGACTTCCAAATTACCGTGTACCGGGGGTCACGGGCAGTTGAAATCGTCCACGGAGCCAAAAACTGTGCGTATAGTCCATGAAAACGGCCAGAAATGACAAAATTCACGAGTTTTGTCGACTTCCAAATTACCGTGTACCGGGGGTCACGGGCAGTTGAAATCGTCCACGGAGCCAAAAACAGTGCGCTATAGCCCATGAAAACGGCCAGAAATGACAAAATTACGAGTTTTGTCGACTTCCAAATTACCGTGTACCGGGGGTCACGGGCAGTTGAAATCGTCCCCGGAGCCAAAAACAGTGCGCTATAGCCCATGAAAACGGCCAGAAATGACAAAATTCACGATTTTGTCGACTTCCAAATTACCGTGTACCGGGGTCACGGGCCGTTGAAATCGTCCCCGGAGCCAAAAACTAGTGCGCTATAGCCCATGAAAACGGCCAGAAATGACAAAATTCACGAGTTTTGTCGACTTCCAAATTACCGTGTACCGGGGTCACGGGCCGTTGAAATCGTCCCCGGAGCCAAAAACAGTGCGCTATAGCCCATGAAAACGGCCAGAAATGACAAAATTCACGAGTTTGTCGACTTCCAAATTACCGTGTACCGGGGGTCACGGGCAGTTGAAATCGTCCACGGAGCCAAAAACAGTGCGCTATAGCCCATGAAAACGGCCAGAAATGACAAAATTCACGAGTTTTGTCGACTTCCAAATTACCGTGTACCGGGGGTCACGGGCAGTTGAAATCGTCCCCGGAGCCAAAAACAGTGCGCTATAGCCCATGAAAACGGCCAGAAATGACAAAATTCACGAGTTTTGTCGACTTCCAAATTACCGTGTACCGGGGGTCACGGGCAGTTGAAATCGTCCACGGAGCCAAAAACTGTGCGCTATAGCCCATGAAAACGGCCAGAAATGACAAAATTCACGAGTTTTGTCGACTTCCAAATTACCGTGTACCGGGGGTCACGGGCAGTTGAAATCGTCCCCGGAGCCAAAAACAGTGCGCTATAGCCCATGAAAACGGCCAGAAATGACAAAATCACGAGTTTTGTCGACTTCCAAATTACCGTGTACCGGGGGTCACGGGCAGTTGAAATCGTCCCGGAGCCAAAAACAGTGCGCTATAGCCCATGAAAACGGCCAGAAATGACAAAATTCACGAGTTTTGTCGACTTCCAAATTACCGTGTACCGGGGGTCACGGGCAGTTGAAATCGTCCCCGGAGCCAAAAACAGTGCGCTATAGCCCATGAAAACGGCCAGAAATGACAAAATTCACGAGTTTTGTCGACTTCCAAATTACCGTGTACCGGGGGTCACGGGCAGTTGAAATCGTCCCGGAGCCAAAAACAGTGCGCTATAGCCCATGAAAACGGCCAGAAATGACAAAATTCACGAGTTTTGTCGACTTCCAAATTACCGTGTACCGGGGGTCACGGGCAGTTGAAATCGTCCCGGAGCCAAAACAGTGCGCTATAGCCCATGAAAACGGCCAGAAATGACAAAATTCACGAGTTTTGTCGACTTCCAAATTACCGTGTACCGGGGGTCACGGGCCGTTGAAATCGTCCCGGAGCCAAAAACAGTGCGCTATAGCCATGAAAACGGCCAGAAATGACAAAATTCACGAGTTTTGTCGACTTCCAAATTACCGTGTACCGGGGGTCACGGGCAGTTGAAATCGTCCACGGAGCCAAAAACAGTGCGCTATAGCCATGAAAACGGCCAGAAATGACAAAATTCACGAGTTTTGTCGACTTCCAAATTACCGTGTACCGGGGGTCACGGGCCGTTGAAATCGTCCCGGAGCCAAAAACAGTGCGCTATAGCCCATGAAAACGGCCAGAAATGACAAAATCACGAGTTTTGTCGACTTCCAAATTACCGTGTACCGGGGGTCACGGGCAGTTGAAATCGTCCCCGGAGCCAAAAACAGTGCGCTATAGCCCATGAAAACGGCCAGAAATGACAAAATTCACGAGTTTGTCGACTTCCAAATTACCGTGTACCGGGGGTCACGGGCCGTTGAAATCGTCCCCGGAGCCAAAAACAGTGCGCTATAGCCCATGAAAACGGCCAGAAATGACAAAATTCACGAGTTTTGTCGACTTCCAAATTACCGTGTACCGGGGGTCACGGGCAGTTGAAATCGTCCCCGGAGCCAAAAACAGTGCGCTATAGCCCATGAAAACGGCCAGAAATGACAAAATTCACGAGTTTTGTCGACTTCCAAATTACCGTGTACCGGGGGTCACGGGCAGTTGAAATCGTCCCCGGAGCCAAAAACAGTGCGCTATAGCCCATGAAAACGGCCAGAAATGACAAAATCACGAGTTTTGTCGACTTCCAAATTACCGTGTACCGGGGGTCACGGGCAGTTGAAATCGTCCACGGAGCCAAAAACTGTGCGTATAGTCCATGAAAACGGCCAGAAATGACAAAATTCACGAGTTTTGTCGACTTCCAAATTACCGTGTACCGGGGGTCACGGGCAGTTGAAATCGTCCCCGGAGCCAAAAACAGTGCGCTATAGCCCATGAAAACGGCCAGAAATGACAAAATCACGAGTTTTGTCGACTTCCAAATTACCGTGTACCGGGGTCACGGGCCGTTGAAATCGTCCACGGAGCCAAAAACAGTGCGCTATAGCCCATGAAAACGGCCAGAAATGACAAAATTCACGAGTTTTGTCGACTTCCAAATTACCGTGTACCGGGGGTCACGGGCAGTTGAAATCGTCCCCGGAGCCAAAAACTGTGCGCTATAGCCCATGAAAACGGCCAGAAATGACAAAATTCACGAGTTTTGTCGACTTCCAAATTACCGTGTACCGGGGGTCACGGGCAGTTGAAATCGTCCCCGGAGCCAAAAACAGTGCGCTATAGCCCATGAAAACGGCCAGAAATGACAAAATTCACGAGTTTTGTCGACTTCCAAATTACCGTGTACCGGGGGTCACGGGCAGTTGAAATCGTCCCCGGAGCCAAAAACAGTGCGCTATAGCCCATGAAAACGGCCAGAAATGACAAAATTCACGAGTTTTGTCGACTTCCAAATTACCGTGTACCGGGGGTCACGGGCAGTTGAAATCGTCCCCGGAGCCAAAAACAGTGCGCTATAGCCCATGAAACGGCCAGAAATGACAAAATCACGAGTTTTGTCGACTTCCAAATTACCGTGTACCGGGGGTCACGGGCAGTTGAAATCGTCCCCGAGCCAAAAACAGTGCGCTATAGCCCATGAAAACGGCCAGAAATGACAAAATTCACGAGTTTTGTCGACTTCCAAATTACCGTGTACCGGGGGTCACGGGCAGTTGAAATCGTCCCCGGAGCCAAAAACAGTGCGCTATAGCCCATGAAAACGGCCAGAAATGACAAAATTCACGAGTTTTGTCGACTTCCAAATTACCGTGTACCGGGGGTCACGGGCAGTTGAAATCGTCCACGGAGCCAAAAACAGTGCGCTATAGCCCATGAAAACGGCCAGAAATGACAAAATTCACGAGTTTTGTCGACTTCCAAATTACCGTGTACCGGGGTCACGGGCAGTTGAAATCGTCCCCGGAGCCAAAAACAGTGCGCTATAGCCCATGAAAACGGCCAGAAATGACAAAAATCACGAGTTTTGTCGACTTCCAAATTACCGTGTACCGGGGGTCACGGGCAGTTGAAATCGTCCCCGGAGCCAAAAACTGTGCGCTATAGCCCATGAAAACGGCCAGAAATGACAAAATTCACGAGTTTTGTCGACTTCCAAATTACCGTGTACCGGGGTCACGGGCAGTTGAAATCGTCCCCGGAGCCAAAAACAGTGCGCTATAGCCCATGAAAACGGCCAGAAATGACAAAATTCACGAGTTTTGTCGACTTCCAAATTACCGTGTACCGGGGGTCACGGGCGTTGAAATCGTCCCCAGAGCCCAAAAACAGTGTGCTATAGCCCATGAAACGGCCAGAAATGACAAAAATCACGAGTTTTGTCGACTTCCAAATTACCGTGTACCGGGTCACGGGCAGTTGAAATCGTCCCGGAGCCAAAAACAGTGCGCTATAGCCCATGAAAACGGCCAGAAATGACAAAATCACGAGTTTTGTCGACTTCCACATTACGTGTACCGGGGTCACGGCAGTTGAAATCGTCCACGGAGCCAAACAACTGTGCGTATAGTCCATGAAAACGGCCAGAATGACAAAATTCACGAGTTTTGTCGACTTCCAAATTACTGTACCGGGGTCACGGGCAGTTGAAATCGTCCACGGAGCCAAAAAAACAGGCGCTATAGCCCATGAAAACGGCCAGAAATGACAAAATCACGAGTTTTGTCGACTTCCAAATTACCGTGTACCGGGGGTCACGGGCAGTTGAAATCGTCCACGGAGCCAAAAAACAGTGCGCTATAGCCCATGAAAACGGCCAGAAATGACAAAATTCACGAGTTTTGTCGACTTCCAAATTACCGTGTACCGGGGGTCACGGGCAGTTGAAATCGTCCCCGGAGCCAAAAAAAGTGCGCTATAGCCCATGAAAACGGCCAGAAATGACAAAATTCACGAGTTTTGTCGACTTCCAAATTACCGTGTACCGGGGGTCACGGGCAGTTGAAATCGTCCCCGGAGCCAAAAACAGTGCGCTATAGCCCATGAAAACGGCCAGAAATGACAAAATTCACGAGTTTTGTCGACTTCCAAATTACCGTGTACCGGGGGTCACGGGCAGTTGAAATCGTCCCGGAGCCAAAAACAGTGCGCTATAGCCCATGAAAACGGCCAGAAATGACAAAATTCACGAGTTTTGTCGACTTCCAAATTACCGTGTACCGGGGGTCACGGGCCGTTGAAATCGTCCCCGGAGCCAAAAACAGTGCGCTATAGCCCATGAAAACGGCCAGAAATGACAAAATTCACGAGTTTTGTCGACTTCCAAATTACCGTGTACCGGGGGTCACGGGCCGTTGAAATCGTCCCCGGAGCCAAAAACAGTGCGCTATAGCCCATGAAAACGGCCAGAAATGACAAAATTCACGAGTTTTGTCGACTTCCAAATTACCGTGTACCGGGGGTCACGGGCCGTTGAAATCGTCCCCGGAGCCAAAAACAGTGCGCTATAGCCCATGAAAACGGCCAGAAATGACAAAATTCACGAGTTTTGTCGACTTCCAAATTACCGTGTACCGGGGGTCACGGGCCGTTGAAATCGTCCCGGAGCCAAAAACAGTGCGCTATAGCCCATGAAAACGGCCAGAAATGACAAAATTCACGAGTTTTGTCGACTTCCAAATTACCGTGTACCGGGGGTCACGGGCCGTTGAAATCGTCCCGGAGCCAAAAACAGTGCGCTATAGCCCATGAAAACGGCCAGAAATGACAAAATTCACGAGTTTTGTCGACTTCCAAATTACCGTGTACCGGGGGTCACGGGCAGTTGAAATCGTCCCCGGAGCCAAAAACAGTGCGCTATAGCCCATGAAAACGGCCAGAAATGACAAAATTCACGAGTTTTGTCGACTTCCAAATTACCGTGTACCGGGGGTCACGGGCAGTTGAAATCGTCCCCGGAGCCAAAAACAGTGCGCTATAGCCCATGAAAACGGCCAGAAATGACAAAATTCACGAGTTTTGTCGACTTCCAAATTACCGTGTACCGGGGGTCACGGGCAGTTGAAATCGTCCCCGGAGCCAAAAACAGTGCGCTATAGCCCATGAAAACGGCCAGAAATGACAAAATTCACGAGTTTTGTCGACTTCCAAATTACCGTGTACCGGGGGTCACGGGCAGTTGAAATCGTCCCCGGAGCCAAAAACAGTGCGCTATAGCCCATGAAAACGGCCAGAAATGACAAAATTCACGAGTTTTGTCGACTTCCAAATTACCGTGTACCGGGGGTCACGGGCAGTTGAAATCGTCCCCGGAGCCAAAAACAGTGCGCTATAGCCCATGAAAACGGCCAGAAATGACAAAATCACGAGTTTTGTCGACTTCCAAATTACCGTGTACCGGGGGTCACGGGCAGTTGAAATCGTCCCCGGAGCCAAAAACAGTGCGCTATAGCCATGAAAACGGCCAGAAATGACAAAATTCACGAGTTTTGTCGACTTCCAAATTACCGTGTACCGGGGGTCACGGGCAGTTGAAATCGTCCACGGAGCCAAAAACAGTGCGCTATAGCCCATGAAAACGGCCAGAAATGACAAAATTCACGAGTTTTGTCGACTTCCAAATTACCGTGTACCGGGGGTCACGGGCCGTTGAAATCGTCCCCGGAGCCAAAAACAGTGCGCTATAGCCCATGAAAACGGCCAGAAATGACAAAATTCACGAGTTTTGTCGACTTCCAAATTACCGTGTACCGGGGGTCACGGGCAGTTGAAATCGTCCACGGAGCCAAAAACAGTGCGCTATAGCCCATGAAAACGGCCAGAAATGACAAAATTCACGAGTTTTGTCGACTTCCAAATTACCGTGTACCGGGGGTCACGGGCCGTTGAAATCGTCCCCGGAGCCAAAAACAGTGCGCTATAGCCCATGAAAACGGCCAGAAATGACAAAATTCACGAGTTTTGTCGACTTCCAAATTACCGTGTACCGGGGTCACGGGCCGTTGAAATCGTCCCCGGAGCCAAAAACAGTGCGCTATAGCCCATGAAAACGGCCAGAAATGACAAAATTCACGAGTTTTGTCGACTCCAAATTACCGTGTACCGGGGGTCACGGACAGTT